>JZKD02S1628843.1:37539-61829 GCA_000966675.3 Picea glauca
GTGTTGTTGTGTAAACCCATATGGCTTGTGTTGTCTAGTTTTCTAGTCGACTGAGTGACTGAGACCATGTTCGGACAATGAAGACTAATTGAACTATGTTCAACTATGTTGTTGGGACCTGTACTTTTTTTTATTGTACATTGACATAAACTGTTGGATTGATAGGGATTGATTATATTGGTGATTTCTTGTCTATTTGAGTCATCAAATGGTTGGTGTTGTCTTATTGTCTAGTTGACTAACTGATTGAGACCATGTTCGAACAACAGATTTTGCAAACAACTTGCAATGGATGACTGCCTTTTTTTTCCTTGATCCATGTTGATGGTTATCAGACTTCATTAAGAGTGTTGTTGTACCACCTTGTGATCAACTCTTACATTCAGAAAAAATTCAGGGGGGAAAGCTACAATTTTTTTTTCCTCCAAGATGATTTTATGGTGGGTGTTGGAACATGTGGTTCCATCATAACCCTCACCTTTCTGGTTGAGTGGTTCGACCAATCATTTAGGTTGAAGGCCGAATAAATTGGTGGTTGACCATGTCCACTTAGGATGCCAGATCCATGTTTTATGTACAGGTGAAATCGAATCCACCTGAGATTATTGTTTTGGTCCATGACCGAAACATATTTTTATATGATCCTATGATTGGTCTATCATATCATTGGGAGATATATTTTTCGTTCTCATGGATCATGCTCATAATTCAATGCTACAGTGTCTTTAGACACCACCACTTCTCTCATGTCAATTCTTCTCTGCATTTAATCCATGTCCCAACAAAAGGGATCTCTTCATCTTGCACACCAACTCTTTCTTTCCCTTTAATGCAAATCCTTTAAACTGTTTCATGTAGATTTCTTCTTCCAAGTCCCCTTGTAGGAACACTATATTCACATACATTTTATCTATCTCAATATCAAATTTTGTATCCAAATACATTAGTAATACAATGGAATTTAATTTTTCAACAGGAGATAAAATCTCACCAAAGTTGACTCCCTTGACTTGGGAATACCCTTTCACTACAATCGAGCTTTGTACTTCTCGACTTGACCTGCTACATTCAAATTTGTCTTGAACACTCACTTGCTACCGACAAGTTTCCTTCCATTAGGTAGCTTGAATAGATCCCATGTCTCATTCTTATGTAAGGATTCAATTCCATCGACCATGACCTCCTTCGAGAGTCTACCCTCTATCGAGTCAAATACCTCCTTGTCCAACTAGGTTCATCATCAGTAGAATATAACACAATTTCAAAATGTAAATTAGGTGGACTATACATTTGATCTTGTTTCCTTACTTGCCTAGACCTTATTGTAACTGGAGTATATAGTTCCACCTCTTCATCTGATGCACTCGACTTGTCTAAATCATGTTCCTCATTCCTTAGCTCAAACACTAGTCTATTTGATTCTTTCTCCCTCCGAGCTTCTTCAATATTGGAAGTACCTTCGACTTCCCTAAAGATCACATGTTGACTATAAACTGTTTTTCTAATCAATAAACCCCATAGCTTATATCCTTTCATTCCATCATTGTAACCATTGAAAATACACTTGACTACCTTATTGTCCAACTTGTTCCTTTTTTCTTTGGGAACATGCACAAATGCATTACAACCAAACACTCTAAGATGCGAGAGAGAAGGGTTCTTACCGAACCATACCTCATGTGGAGTCGAGTCAACTATCATTGGTGAAGGAGATCTATTTATCAAATAACAATAGTGTCGACTCCCTCTGCCCATAATTCTTGAGAAATCTTCTATGCAAGAGACATAATACATAGATTCTCCTAGTGATGGGATCAATACATTCCCAAACATATCACTATGTATTAATTCTAAAATCCATTTTTCCCCTGTATATCTAGATGGGAATCTCACACAATTATGTTTTTCATAGATGCAATGTTCATAGAAATTGACTTCCAAAGAAAAATTGGGGAAACCTTCGACCATACCTTTGTTGTGCATAGCTCGAATTCCCTTTTTCCCGATATGTCCCATCCTTTGGTGCCATCACATGGTCTGGTCAAATAGATGAGACACAATTGAGTCGACCTCGGGAACAAATGTCTTGTTACATCCAGTCGAGTCGAAATTCCCCAACAACTTGTACAGGGTTCTCATTTGAACTCCTCTCATAAACATCATCGATCTCTTGATAATTTTGCATGAATCCCTCTCAAATACAGTGTGCACACCTGCATCACTCATTGTGATAACATATATCATATTTCTTTCGAAACTTGGAATAGTTATTTTTCATTTCTTCAAGGTCAACTACCACTTTTGCGGTTGAGGATGTTTAAAAAGGAGTGCATAGATTTATTTTGTGGTGTTGAGTATCTAGGATTAGAGTAAATCATAACATGTCACCTAGGAGATGATCAATATTACATCAGGGTATAAAAGTCTCATAAATGTTGGAAATAATAGAAAACTCAATATAATGGGTAGGTTTCATATTAATGGGCCATTTTATTCAGGAGATGTCATTCCCTATTTCTATCAAATCACTATATTTTATGATCCACATCTCTAATTAAATGCACTTTGATCTACTAAAATCCACCACCATTATTACCATTATTTGAGTTACATATATAATTCCATATCTTCATCAACTTCTAAAATATATTTTAACTGAAATTTTAAATATGGATAAGTGTTTGAGATGTTAATTCTTCTCGATCATATGAACTAGTCCAATGAAAAGAAAGAAAGACCACAAAAGATAATCTAGGTTTTACCATCAATTTACACTATATTCCAACCTCCTAGAATAGGAGAAATGAGAAAGATAAAAATTTGGATGACACCCAACCAAAATGAGGTTGTACATGTAAATATGATCTATGTTAGAGTGCATCAATGAGGTGATTTGTAGGGAAATTTAATTCACTATAATTGTGGAGCACAAATTCATTGTTGGATAACTTTTATAAGAGTTCAAAGGGGACTTTAACGTGTAGCCAATTCAACTAAGTACTAGTGAATTCATAATGGAGGTCATGGATGAATTCCATACCCTATGGGTATCCTCAATCATTAACCTAATGAAGGTCCCAACCTTTGGTTCTACTACACTAGTTCAATGTTGTACATAATTTTTCATCATCCAAGTATATCAAGGTCACCTACGGCTAGGACAACCATATCCAGTAAATATAAACACATTCATGATATGAATATGGTTTTTCATTGATGGGCCCAAAGCCAAGGAAACATTACAAGAACACAAAAGGGCTAAGAAAAGTGATGAAAACAACATGTATATGAATATTGCACAGATAGGGGAAGAAAATTCACAAACATTACAACCATTATCACAAAACCAATCATGATGGCTTCCTAGAATAAAAGAGAGTGTACAATAGACATTCTCTCTATACTTAGGCCCCTACACTGAGGTGAATGACTCAACTCATGCCAATACTTCATGAATGAATTCATTGAAGGGATTCATGAATAACATAATAAACTATATTCATTCATCCATGGATATTTTCTTTTAGCATTTTTTATGTTTAATTGGGAAGCTCTATGAGCCTACGTGTTACTTCAGTGAAAATAAGGGATTGTTTCTGCTAGGCCAGGGATGGGAAGAGAGAATAAGTAACTCCATGGGTGATATATTTCATTAACTCACATCATGCATATCTAAAATAGGGAGTGACCTTTGGTTTCATCTTCCAAGAAGTTTGAATGACTCTTCCTATTCACCTACTAATCTTCATATTTCTTCTAGCTTAATATTTACAAGAATATTTACAATCTACCTCAATCCCTAAGGATTGGGTATCTAACATTCCCCCAATTAATTAGAAGGGGTGTTTTCTAGTCCAAGCATCACTCTAGAATTTTCAAAATTTTCTCTTCAAATCGCTTTGGTGAAGATGTACGCAAAATTCTCATTAGTGGAACAATGTCTCAAGTGAATAGTCTTGGCATCTACATGATATTGAATCAGATGGTACTTTGTTTTGATGTTCTTGGTTCGATCATGGAATATGGGATTCTTGGAAAACTTGATTGCAAAAGTATTGTCAACTAGAAGAGGAGTAGAGTTCACCTATTTCTCCTGCAAATCTTCAAGTATTTTCCTGAGCTACATAATATCCTTTGTTGCTTCTACAGTTTTCACATATTCTACCTCTATTGTGGAATCTACTAGAATTGACTATTTACGTGATCTACAAGATACAAATACTAATCAAGGACTCACGAGAGAGCCTCAAGTTGACACTCCATTTTATTTATCCCCATCAAAGTCTAAATTATAATTTCCAATCAGGTTGAGGTTATCCACATTAGAATACTTGAGTCTAATGTCTTGAGTTCCCTTCAAGTATTTTAGAACTCTTTTTGTAGTAGACCAATGTTTTTCACAAGCTTTTTGCATGAACCTAGAAAGAATCCCAACGATGAATGAAATATATGGTTTGGTGGTGGTAAGATAAATAATACTTCCCACAAGGTGTCTATACTTGGTTGCATCCTCAAATTCATTCCCTTATTTTTATGTGAGCTTCTAATTGTGTTCTATTGGAGTAGAGAGATGCTTACACTCAACCATGACAAACTTGTTCAATAATTCTCCAAAGTACTTCTTTTGGGAGATGAATATGTACTTTAGATTTTGAGTCACTTCAATGCCCAAGTAGTAATGAATATGTCCCAAATCTGTCATCTCAAAGCCTTTACTCAACTCTTTCTTTATGGATGAAATATATCTTTTATTGTTCCCTATTATCAATATATCATATACATACACTACAAGATATAAAACATTTTTTTCAACTTTCTTTACAAATAGATTTGCATCATCAAGATTAAAGTGCTTGAAATTCAATTTCAAAATATGCTCAGCTAGCTTTTCATACTAGGCTCACAGTGCTTGTTTCAAGTCATATAAGGATTTGATGAGTTTGCATACTTTATGTTATCGTCCCTTCACAAAAAAACCTTTTGGTTGAGACATGAAGGCATTCTCTTTCAAGCATCCATTAAAGAAGGTAGTCTTCACATCCATTTGATGAACTTTCCATCCATTCTATGCTGCCAAGGAAAATAGAGTTGGAATGCTATACCATTTTGTTCTAGGGGAAAGGTGTCTTGATAGCCAATTCCTTCATTCTATCCAAATAATTTTTCCATGAGACTCGCTTTGTGCTTGTCAAGTGAGCCATCTAATTTTTACTCGTTCTTGAAGACACACTTGCAACCAATTGGCTTAGTTTCAATGGAATGTCCACCAACTTCCATGCCACATTTTTTATGAGAGAAACATACTCATTTTGCATGTCTTCTTTCCACTCATCATTAGAAGAAAAGTATTCAAAGGAATTCGGTTCAGAGTTAATAGATAAGTTTAAATCATAATCATATGAAACATCCATATCATTTGCATCACCTAAATATGAATTATCTACATCACCTCCATCTTGTCTTGTACAACTTCTAATTCCTATTTTTGCAACCTCATTAGAATGAAAATTATCAAGTGTCTTTGTAAGCCACTTTGGTGGACCTTTCTAAGATGTTCCAGGTTTCTCCACTTATTGAAATGTTTTTGCATTTCCATCAAGGTTCAACCTTCAATCCTCTCAATAAAATAATCCAAACAAACTTCATTTTCTGATGAAGTGGTCGGAACTTCTTTATGAGGGGGATATGGTGCTTCAAAAGGAGATTCCATAGATTGATACAAGATAAGGATCCCCCCTTAAAGATGTGGAATCTCATCATAAAACTTGTGATATGTATTTAAATGGGTCAGTCTATCTAGATGATCAATTGGCTCTCAACAATTTTGTCATTCTCGAAGAATTCATGAAAAATCACATCTCTCAAAAGAATGAACTTCTTGTTTACGTCATTGTAAAGATGATATGCCTTGGTGGTATTTGTGTACCCAAAGAATATGCACTTATGACTGCTTGCATCAATCTTGTTTATTTTCTCCTTCGGAATTAAGGCATAGCAGGTGGAACCAAACACCCTAAGATACCTCACCGAAGGAACACAACCATACCACATTTCATAAGGAGTCTTATTTCGAAGAGCATGATACGGATACCTATTTTTCACATATACTGCACATAGAGTTGCATCAGCCCAAAACATCAATTTCACATTTTTTATAAACATCATGGAACGAACCATATATAGGAGAGTCATGTTCATTCTTTCAGATACACCATTATGTTGAAGATTGTATGGAACGATGGTTTGATGTTGAATCCCGTGTTGGAAAAGATAGTTTTAAATTCATTAGATGTATATTCTCTTCCATTATAAGTACAAATTGTACCAATCTGTGATTGTGCTTCATTTTCAATCCATAGATGATGATTTTTTTAAGTTTAAAATTCTTGAGATTTATGTTTCAACAAATACACCCAACAAATCCTGGTGTAGTCATCAATAAAAGTCATGATATATCTATTACCATTAGTATATAGAACATGCATGGGGTCACACAAATAAGAATGTATCAACTCTAGTTTTCTAAGTGCTCTCAAAGTAGAATCATGAAATGGCTACTTGTTGTGTTTTCCAAGGATACAAGCCTCACATTGCTTTAAATTCCTTGGAATGGTGGGAAAACCAAAAACACCATTCTTTTCAACAAATGAATGCTATCATAATTAATGTGTTCAAATATAGCATTCCATAAGAGACTAAATGGAAATGTACTTCATCATGGTGAGAGAGGTATACAAAATTATGTGCGTGAGTAGATGCCCCTTTCAACTCAAACAATCTTTCATACTCCACTCCTATCATAATTAACATGTTGTTGGAAGCCTTCCTTGTTACAACTTTTCCATTGGATATATGAATGGAGTGGCCTTGATGTCGAATGTGCACAAAATACAACAAGTTCCTTCAAAACTTAGGAAGATAGAGCACATCATGCATAATAAAATCGGGAATCCAGGCATCCAAGCAATTTAAGCATGGCAGTGCCAATTCTCAAAGGTTTGAGAGTTGATTTATGTGAAAAATAGATTATACCATCTACATTTTCATTGAAATATTCAAAGAAGCCTATTTAGAAGGTCATGTGGCATGTTCCACCTATGTCAAGCAACCATGTATCTCTCTAAGAAGCAAATGAATTGTTAAATAAATATCTGGTTACTCCAATATTGCTATGGGAAACAATATAATGAGCAGATTCAATTGCCTTACCTTCCGTTGGATCTGATACTTTATTTTTGTCTTATTTTTTTATCTTGATTGTCTCTTATATTTTCCTAAGGGATTCTGCATGTCTTTGACTCATGTCCATTCTTTCTGCAATGGACATAGTGAAGATCAGATCTCTCACGAAGATTATGCCTACCCCCTTTGCCTCTAAAATTATTGTTTTTGTATCCTCTCTTAATGATTTCTCCTCTAGAATAATCATGTGATTGATTATTCCCTTTTTCAACGAGATAATGCATTTTTCGTGATTCCTGAACCAACTAGCCTTGTATGTGATCCTTTGAGGCTGTACACCCTTCTCCCAAGTACAAGAAGAAACTTTTTTCTCTGTAGGATGGTCAGATATGGAAATCACAACATCTATATGACCTTCCAACTTTTGAACAATATTTATATCTTGAAGATCCTACAAATATACATGATTTTCCGCACAAAAAATGCAAAGGATATACAATATTTGTTGTTAACATGAGCAATGTATGTGTTAAAAAACTTACTTGTTGCAAAATTTTGAAACGACGATGTATTATCAAGGATTCTAGCGAGAATAAACTTTTTGTTAGGTGAAAATTTGACGAATGAAATAGGAGGGTTCTCATCATCAATGAGTGTCTTTAATGAATGACCCGTGAAAGAATCCCAAATATTGTAGAGTCTGTCGTAATTGTTGGAAACTATCAATCACCCATCTCAATTGAAGTGAATGGTCGTCACAGGGTCTGAATGGGAAGGAAAAACCTTCAATAATTTCCCCATCCTCACATCCCAAACCCTCATAGTCTCTTTGAATGAGCCATAAAATATAATATTCGACAGTGGATTATGTTGAAATCCCTACTTTGACACCTAGGTATCTTTTTATCTAGTGATTTCCTTGATGTAAATCAAATTAGCAGCTCACAGAAAAACATACACTTGTTGGAATATTAAACTCAAATAAATATAGCAGAAGCAATATTGGAAACCAAAATATCAAACACAATACACAAAGATATTATTCCCATCAAATAATCTTATCATTCAAATAACTTCAAAGCTTACAAGGGCTCATGTACATGGAAAATGTCCCACAGAGAAATATAGAAAACTATAGACATTACCTGCAAAGACTAACAACTTCTTGTTTGTTGTACGCCCTCATTTTGTCATTTTTCTTGAGATGTATGTTCATTTATTTAAGAAAACCCATGTACACATGCATCTCTCCATTGAAACCCACATACACACACTCAAATATTGTACAACAACTTCATACGACATGACCCTGCTATTGTGGCTCCAATCTGTTGAAACCCACTTGTGACTGACTTGTTTCTCTCTTCTCCCTGACTTGATCTCTAGATGGAAGTCCTTATCCACCTATCCAATATCTCCTTGAATCATAGTCCTTCATGATCCAATCCTCCTTAGAAAAAGTCCTTCTCTACTATCCATGTCAAACAATCTCACAATGTCTCACACATCTTTCTTCTCTTTCACCCTTGCCATGATTTTATAATCTTGAGTTATGATCTAACCCTAATATCCAAAGGGATCGGTGGCTAATCTTACTTCAAACCTAACTTGAGATCAATGGCTATTACTTAATTCACTAATGCTAATTAAAGAATTTCTTTAAATAAAAACTCAACTCACTATTCAAAACACGTTAATTTAATAATTCCTTTAATTAGAGTAAAGTATCAAGGTAGAAGGATTTGGACAACTTCCACACTTCTAGACACTTATATGTGTGAGAAAATACCAGTCTGATGCTACAAACATCAACACTTCCTCTTAGCTAGGAATTTATTCTGCACCACTCCAAGTTTGTCCCTGAAGAACACAAATTTCCCTTTAACCAGGGGTTTGGTCATAATGTTTGCAACCTGCTCATTTGTGGAAACATATTGAAGCTTCACTGCTCCCTTCTAGATCCTATCTCGAATGAACTCATATTTAATATCTATATGCTTGGACCTGTCATGCAATATTGGATTGTCAGAGAGTTTGATACAACTATGATTATCACAATATATCATCATAGGCTCCAACTCCTAATAAAATAACCATGTAAGAAATTTGTGAAGCAAAATGGCTTCACATATAGCCATACTCATTGCCATGTACTCTGCCTCTGCTGAAATTAGAACTATAGAAGTTTGATTCTTGCTAAACCATGTAATCATTGTTGATCCCAAGCTAAAGCAACACCCTGATATGCTCTTTCTATCTACTACAATCCCTACCCAATCTGATTCTAAATATCCTCATAGCCTCACTCCATATCCTATAAGATACCTCAATCAATACTCCATTGTACCTTTAAAGTACCTAAGCACATGCTCTATTGGCATCTAATGCACCTACCTCAGCTCCACCATGAACTAACTCAAGTTGTTAATAATAAAACATATATTTGGCCTGTTGTTGACCAAATACATCAAGGAACGTATCAACTACATGTATATATTGGGATCCACCAACTCTGAAACTGAAGTGAAAACCTTCTTTAGATTGGTAACCATAGGTGTAGCCATCAATCTATAGTCCTCCATCATGAATCTCCTTAAGAGATATACTATTTACTTCGCATGTCCAAGGAAGATCTCTCCCGATACTTTCCATACCTCTAACCTCAAAAAATAATTCATCAAGCCAATGTCCTTCATTTTGAACTTAATAGCTAAATATTCTTTGCACCCTGCAATAATCTCCTCTGCACATGTGAGAAACAAATCATCCACGTATAGTACCAAGATGACTAGATCAACCCCAAAAATTATGAAGTACAAGTTAGGATTTTACTCACTCTTGGTAAAGCCCATACTCTGCAAATATCCATCAATCCTAGAATACCATGCCTTGGGTGCTTGTTTGAGTCCGTACAAGAATTTTTTAAGCCTACGCATACGATACTCCATCCCATGTACAGTTTTATATATATATATTTCCTCCTCAATGATCCCATTGAGGAAATCTATTTTTACATCCATTTAATAAATCCTCCACCTCATAAATATAGCAATAGAAATAACAGCTTGAATAGAAGCATGCATGGTGATTGGAGCAAATGTCTGCTCATACTCCACTCCCTATTTCTAGTAGAAACCTCTCACCACAAACCTCACCTTGAACTTATCAATTCCACCCTCTACAACATGCTTGATCTTGTAGATCCACCTAGAACTCACCACTAACTTCCCCTCCAGTCTTGGCACTATGTCCCAAACATCATTTGTAATACCCTTATTTCCCCCAACTTGTAATTAATCATTAATCATGATTACCATGTTGTGACATGGGAACAATGTAAATGTATTATTGTTTAAATTTCCAACAAATGATTGTGGGGGTGAATCATTAAAGTATTTTCCATGATATCACTAGAGAAAAGAAAAAGGAAAACTATAGAAAGGGTCCATCATGTCAAATGACCCCAAAATTTCCCTTGTTGGGGATAATAAACCTCCTTCGGTTCCTAAGGAGGAAGCAATTGATGAATACATGACTGGTGGTTGAACCATCAACCACCCCCATGAATGGAAGCATGGTATGACTGAATAATGTCAGCCCAAAGTACCACGGGGTCTAGAAAACCAGGTTGATCCGAGTTTCCTTCTCATAGAAGAAACAGGATAAGTCAAGAACCATCCCGAGAAAGGAGGTAGAAAAAGATACATGCATAGACAGTTCAGGGGGGAGAGAAGGAGAGACACTAGACAAGAGCGCATGCACATAGGGGAATGCATGACCCAGATATGCAGAAGAAAAGAGGAAGGCCATGAGCTTGATGTTGAGGAATCATCTGATAAACCTCGCAGGGTTGCTATGACAGAGAGAGTCTGAGAAATGGAATAGATTCACTAGTGATATCATGGCTTGGCACGGGGGTGGCTAGAGTGCTACGAATGAATGCCTATGAGCCTTCGGTTGGGTGAAAAGAGCACACCCACAGTCAGTTAGTTTGGATGCAATTTGAAATAGATAAGTATTCTCTTACCCTGTATAATTGAGTTGTAACTGTAAAACAAAGTTGGATATCATGTGAATGTTTTAGGGATGTGCATGTTTGCTTGATGGTTGGATTGTGTTCCTTTATATTTTTCTTGATTGTGTATTTAAGCAATTAAGGACCTATATGATCGATTATGATTTGTATATGTAAGTACTAGAGCCTCCTGTAGTGGCTCGAATTAAAGGAAAATAACTGTGATTTTGCTAACCATAGGCCCAAATTTTCATATGTGCTTATTTACACTTCCAGTGATTTGGATCTCTTGAGAAAGGGGTCTGTTAAGAAAGGGTTATGTTAAGTTTAGGAGAGGTAGTGAGAAGGCGCACAAAACCTTGGCTAGACGTGCGGGGATTAAGAACTCCTTAAGTTCTAAAATTCTTGGAGAAGCACATGGAGTATTCCCAGCACTTCATTTGAAGTATTTTCAAGCTCAAGAGGTATAATGCTTGTAGAATGAAACCGAGGGTCGTACCCTTCAGACCTTTCACCTGTGTGACCAAGGGCTCATGCCCACGGCCTTAAAAAATTCCCAGCCAAGAGTTAAGCATGTATCCCACGATGATTTTCGGAGGACCCATATGACTAAGGTATGGGAACTTGGCGCTAGTCTGAATGGTGCTAAGTTTTTATTAGCTTCGAAGCTCACGAAATGGTGCTAGTCATGAAATTTTGTGAGTCGTTGATTTGGGGAGTCCGTTAGGTACCCTTCTTGATCGTCTGATCCCCCAGTGAAGGGTTTCGCGTATGGTACTTCAGTGAAGTCCCATAGGAGAATAGAGTTGTTTTAGCACCAAAACCCTCGAACACCAGAGTCATGAATTAACGAGAACCATTAATCTGGAGGAGCTTCGGGACCACTCATGACTGTTGGATTTAATCCATGGTCAATTCATATTTGACCTACTCTGGGAGTAAGGAGAGGATTACACCATGAAACCCTCGAATGCTGAAGTTGTGAAGCGACGAACGTCGTAGATCCCAAGGTCTACGTGGATTCATCTTGACCGTGAGATAGGAGAGTTTGGAAGGTTGTCAGTCCTAGGTGATGTGGAGTGCTGATGTCACCTAGGGTGACATGGACCCACGTTTGACATGCCACATGTCTCTTGGATTTGCATGTATTGCATACCCTATTTTCCCATTAACACGTGACATGTGTCACCCTCTGAAGGGGCCATGTGTCATCACTACCTCGTCCACATATCACACCTGGCACTCACTTCTTGGTCCATATGGCAGGAGGAGAATGAGATCGTGCAAGTTTCGTGAAGCTTTGAAGGCCGGAGTAAATCCTGGTCGTTGGTGTGAGGAGTGTGTGGCGACAAATTGAGTGTGGTTCGGAGTTCGACACTCTGGGAGATCTGATGAGTGTTGCGCATTGGGTCGAGAGTTCTTGAAGGCTGGAGTAGATATCGTCCTCCCATTGTATAGTGCATGTGGACCATTGATCAAAGCTCTCCGCGTGTTTGGAGTTTGAAACTTTGGAAGGAACGGTGGTTCAAGGCAAGGAAACCTTCGAACGCCAAAATTACCAAGTGTTGTGAATCGTCAATTTGAGAATGCTTCAGGATCCCTCTCAATCGTCCAATCAACCAAGAAGAAGGACTTATGTATAACACTTCGATGAACTCCTACTCCAGGAGGTTGGAGTGTGGTGTTGAGGATACGTTGAAAGGAACAAAGGTCAGAGCTATGTGGCAATGTTTCGGGAGTTTGGGAGATAGGAGCTCCGAAAGAGTTAGGGTGTAGAATCGTAGAAATGCCCAAATAATGAAGCCACGTGGCAGGCTCACGGGAGTTTGAGAGATAAGAAATCTGGAAGACTGGGGTCATTAGACAATATACTCCCAAAAGCATCAAACGTATCCCATAAGCATATGCGTTAATGTGGAGGGAGATCCGTTGTCGCATTATTGGTGGATGGATTTCTGCCATAGCTTTAGGAGAGTTGGAAGCTCCGAGATCTCGAAGAAATCAGGATGATACTTATGAGTCGGGTCCACATAGATTCTGCATGGCCCTTGATCAATAAGTTCCCGAAGGACTGTGGAAAGGAATTTCTTCCAATCCTACGCTCATTTTTTAGCATGAAGACAGTGGTTGAAAATCTCTGAACGAGCAGAACGTGATGGAGATCTAGGAAAGAGGATGTGACATGGTTTAGGGGAAATAAAATTCTATGCCACATCGCTTAAAAGAGTATTTATGGGTCGGGTGTGTTACAAATTGGTATCAAAGCATGGCAACAACACTTGGCCTGCTTGGGCTCATGCACGAGTCGTATAAAAATAGTATTAGAGAACTTTTAGGGGTGACACTATGTCTTTCCCATTCCTAATAGGATTAGTTGAACCTCTACTGAAGAAAGGAATGAAGCCTTCTATTGTTGATAGATGTTTTAGAAATATGCATTGTATGTTGCTAATATTTCCAAGTAAAGAAGTTGACTTTGCTTTGCAATTATGTGTGTTGTTGTATAGTCATAAGATTAGGTTACCAAAGCTAAGATGAGCTTGTTGAAAATATTAACTGTCGAACGTAAAGTATCTGCATGAGTTCCTTGAGTAGAAGTATGCAGATTAAAATTCACCTTGAATTTTACCCAACAACATTGAATCATGCTAGTCTGTGGCAAAGGAGGCCTACCATTCCTTTTGGGAAATGATATCCAATCCTACAGGAGTGGGATTATGTTTATGGGCACTAATAGCAATACTTGGATGTGAATGGATTGAAAAGATCCGTAGCAGTAATAATTAATGCGTTAATAAAGGATTAAACTCAGTATATGTGTATGACCCCTCACGATCGGAGGATTGATGGAAATGGTAAGGTCAATTTACTTGACCTATAATTAATAAAAAAATGTTGTTGGAATAACTCAGTAAGAAAGTAAAAAGGAACCCTATTGATTGATAGCAACCTTCATGAAGAAAGAAGTGAAGTGACAAGAACCACTTCAAAAGCTCATGGTTGTGCTAGGGGAGTGTGTATCCCTATTAACTTAAGTATATTTCTATTCAAAAGGAATGGGTCTAATGACCATTATTTGAAAAAGGGAAAGTATGTGAAACTCTCGGGTTTCGAAGGGAACTGAGAAACAAATTTTGTTTTTGGGTACATGAATTGTTGGGCAGGGTTTTTTTAGTCAAGATGATAAACGAAGTTGTAGAAATATAGAGTGATTGAGTGAGAAATCACAACAACTTCCCTTGCTTGGTGGATAGGAAACTAATCTTCTAGAATTCTTGTGGGATGAGGAGAGTGACCTACATCCATGACTGTTGTTGAACAGAAGGAAGAATTATAAGTGCAATGGTTAAGACTGATTATGATCTAAATATTATCTTGAGTTCCGAACTAGAATACTTAGTAAGTAACATACTTCGAAATTGTATTTGGGATTTAAGGGATTAGTCCAAATGTTATTTCGAATTAAAATTTATTATAAATAAGGTAAAATTGTTGATTAAATGTTGATATTGAATGTGATAAAGGAAGTGTTGGGGCACTTCTAGGTGCCCAATGGGTCAGATTGACATCCAGTGGTGGATGGTAGCCATATAGATATAGTTGGACCCTAGTGAGTGGAATCTAGAAAAAAATCCTTGATCGAAAGGTATGTTGATCAAGACTAGTCGAAAGCTCGATTGGTTGTTTTGTTACCTTGGGCATGGTTATAATTGCTCAAACTATATTTATGAGTTGGGAAATGTTTTTATGGAAGTTGAGGAAAGAGTGTTTTCTTTCTAGATGTTATCGTTTAAAAAGGGAAACATAGTTATGGCTATGTCTGTTAAAATGCCAGGTGGATATTATGTGAATGATTGCAAGTTCTCAAATGAGAGGGAAGCTCAATGTTGAGTATCTCTATGGAACTTGTCATGAGAATGGTAGTAATACCCTTGGGAGAAGGATCTGGAAGTTTGATATGTCCATGAAGGACATGGAAAGGGGTGAAAGCAATGAGCTTACATGATGAATGTTTAGTTATATCTATATATGCTTGAGTGCATGAATTTGATGCAATGTGGGGTTACTTGATATGAACACTGATATTAATACCAAGTAGATGTGAAGGATATGTAATAAGGAAGTTGCATGTTGAAGGAGTTTCTTGTGGAGGAACTGTGTGAATACTTTGTCAAGAGAACAGAGTCACAACCTTAATGACTGTTGAGAATTGAGAAGTAGGTTGCAAGCCTATATATATAAGGATCCTGGATTACATTCTAAAAAAATGTATGAGTCGAAGACTAACAAATGAATGTTGACCATTCATATAATTGAATGGTAATGTGTAGAATGCATAGGTTCATGATTCATTATGAACAAAAAGTTTTGTATTGAAGCATGTTAATGTATACAAAATGTTAGGGTGAGCCTAACCAAGGATTCTCAGGGAAAAGAGCAGGAAGATCCCAACATGGAGTAAATTTCACAAGCAAAGAAGGAGAAAAGGAGGAACACTTTTCTCACTCTAAGAACTCTTAATTGTTTAACAAAGTTGTGAGTATTAGAAGAGCAGTTATGGGAATAAGTACAACTAGAAAAAGGGAGAATGAATAAATAGGCATATTTAAATGAATAGGCTTGGATGAGCAGTGTGGCCTTGGGGTAATTCAGATGGGTTGAAAGTCCTAAGCTGTGTAGTGAGTTGGAAAAGGGGAAGAACCCTTAACCATTTTCTTGTTGTGTATTATGTTTTTCTCTGGGATGGGAAAGTTGGTACACTGATGAAATTAAATGTTTTGACACCATAATGAGGGTTGTGTTACTACAGAAATAGTTGAGGATTGTTTGTATTGCATTCATGGAAACATTAAGGATAATCTGATGAAGTGCATAGAGATATGCTAGGACATACCTGAAAACTATTTTATTGGTTTAAAAGCTATGATACTTGAACTTTTATTTTTACATCACGACTAACATAATTATGATTATGTCATGTGCAGAGAGAAATTGGAACTGTTGAGAGAGACAGTTGCAAATGATGGACAACCTCAAGAAGAGGATGACTGGGACCAGGTTGTTGTGGAAAGATTGTTGAAGGGACTTTAGAAGTCCCCAGGAAGCACCATTAATAAGGTAATATCAAAGAAGGTACCAACGGCCAGAACATGTATAAAAAAAGTATTCGTGCCTATGTGGCACAAGGTATGAAGGGATTGGGTAAGAATCCCTTCTGAAGTTTTTTATTGTCTTAATGTTATGCACGAAATTTTGAAAGGTAGTTGTATGTCATGGATACCCAAGTAGGGTATGAATCAGGAAGAAAACCATGATCGAATCAAGTTAATCAAGAAGTTGATAGAGGAGATGAATGTGAGTCGCTCATCATAGGGAATATTGATCTCAGTCATCAGATTGACTTAAAGATACACTGGAGTTAACAGATCAAACACCAGTCATTTGATTAGATCAGCGGTCAGGAATCATTGCAGAGCATGAAGGAGAAATTAATGGATGTGCTATTTCACGGTCTGCAATCAACCAACTTTGTTGATCTCGTCAGGGTGGATGATCAACGACCACAATTAAAAGAGTCGAGCGAGCACTTGTCATATTGCAGAGATTGAACTCTCCGATAAAGAGTGAGCACGTTGGGGTTCTGCAATCACTGTGAATCGTCAATCTGTGAACGATCAATGGGTGAACCTATAAGGAACCCACACGTGAATGTTGTGTAAAATCCTACTATGATCGGGTTTTGTGGGTGATTTGCAAGTACAGTTTTGAATTCTACTGGCATTTAAGAAGGATCTAGTAGGGTTTAAATTAGGCCTTGCATCATTGTGACCCTTTAAAGAATTCATGAATTGATATGTCTGCATTAACCAATCAAGGAATGATTGGAAACAAAAGTGCTCATAGACAACACGTTGATTTAATGCATTGAGAAGATGCATGTGGTAAAAGAATGGGGCATATATAGGGTTTCCCATTGTGGAAGAAGTATCGTCCAATACTCTACAGAGTTGTACGATTGGTAAGGAGAGAAATTAGGTGACCCAAAATGTTGGTACCCTGATTATCAGTAAGGAAAGAAATGCTTGAAGGAATTGTTCTGCTATAATAATAAATATGGACAAAGAATCCATATGGTAATAAGGGGGTTGAGTTCCAACACCCCTTGGACAAAGTGTCTAACATGAAATATAATAATTTAAAACCAATGTAAGGGTGTATTGGGTATGTATGTGGCCATGGAGATTGGCACATTGATTAAAGTTATTTATTATATGAATTGCATTTGGAAAAAAAAAATAGTATGTTTAAAGGATGCATACGTAAATAATGATATTTCATTTTTCTTTGTATCCTTGAATAGATGAAAATAACTTGGACAGTTAGTATGCATAGCTTTGAAAATATAAAGTGCATGAAAACTAACAATTTGTTTGGCTGAGGAATGTGAAAATTGTAGGGAGAAAAGGGTCTTGGATATAGCAATATTGTAAGTCCATAAGGAAGACTAATTTCCTGCTAAGCTAACTACTATGGGGAAGAAGGTCCCATACTGGAAAACTTGGTTCCTTTGCGGAACAGATCTGAAAGTAAATGTGGAATGTGGAAATCTATGGGTAACAAATTTGCAAGAAAATTCTGAATTTGAAATTGATGATAATATCTCATAATTTATGTATACCTTTGATACAGGTGAGACAAAAAAGATTTGTCTCGGGATGACAGGTGACGTCTTTCAAGATGGAAAGCATGAAAAAGGATATTGATTGGGATAGGAGAACTCTATAGTAAGCCATGATCACCCAGAATATGTTGTGTCATGGCAACACAAGCTGGAGGGATGCCTCGACAGAGAAAATATAAGGGACGCCTTGATTGTAAGGCTCAATGAAGTCTCTGAAATTCTTCTTGTGTGAGAAATCCTTGGAAAGGAAAGATGGATCTCCCGAGGAATTGTATAGCAGAGAAGGGGATGCTTGAGCCTGGGACTGAAGGGTGAGTGACCGCAAGGAAGAGGAGACTTTGAAAAATCTCATACACTATTGATTTGGATCATGCACACAATGGGTATGTCCAAGAAAAGTAGTGTGCCAAAATAACAATATATCCATGTGGATGAAAATCCATGAACTACACTAATAAGTAGTGTGCTACATTATAAAAAAAAATCCTCTTTAATTTTGAACAACAATAAAATGTTTTCGCAAGAAATTGTGATTAATATGCTTGTTGTCCAAGATTATCGAAGGCAGGTGATGAAAGCCAAGAGTATGAAAGGAATTGACCCAAAAATAGGATCAATATTTCTAAAGTAGCCAAATGACAAAGGCATGACAGGTGTTACTCAGAAAGAACACTAAGGACAGTGTTATTTTAAGGGGGAGAGGATTTTTATACCCATGTTCCCCCCAGCTTGTAATTAATCATTAATCATGATTATCATGCTGTGACATGGGAACAATGTAAATGTATTATTGTTTAAATTTCCAATAACTGATTGTGGGGGTGAAGCCTTAAAGTACTGGCCATGATATCACTAGAGGAAAGAATAATGAAAACTATAGAAAGGGTCCATCATGTCAAATGACCCAAAAAAAATTCTTGTTGCGGACAATAAACCTCCTCTGGTTCCCAAGGAGGAATCATTTAATGAATAAGGGACCGGTGGTTGAACCATCAACCACCCTCATGAATGGAAGCATGGTCTGACTTAAGAATGTCATCCCAAAGTACCATAGGGTTTGGTAAACTAGGCTAAATCGAGTTTCCTTCTGACAAAAGCAATAGGATAAGTCGATAACCATCCCAGGAAAGGAGGCAGAAAAAGATACATGCATAGACAGTTCAGAGGGGAGAGCAGGAGAGACACCAAACAAGAGCACATGCACATAGGGGAACGTTCGACCCGAATATGAAGAAGAATAGAGGAAGGTCACGAGCTTGATGTTGAAGAAGCATATGATAAACCTCGTTGGGTTGTGACAGAGAGAGAGTCTCTGAGAAATGGAATAGATTCCCTAGTGATATCATGGCTTGGCACGGGGGTGGACAGAGTGCTACGAATGAATGCCTTTGAGCCTATGGTTGGGTGGAAAGGCGCACATCCACAGTCTGTTAGTTTGGATGCAATTTGAAATAGATAAGTATTCTCATACCCTGTATAATTGAGTTGTAACTGTAAAACAAAGTTGGATATCATGTGAATGTTTCAGGGATGTGCATGTTTGCTTGATGGTTAGATTGTGTTCCTTTATCTTTTTCTTGATTGTGTATTTAATCAATTAAGGACCTATATGGTTGAATATGATTTGCATACGTGAGTACTAGAGCCTCCTGTAGTGGCTCAAATTAAAGGAAAATAACTGTGATTTTGCTAACCATAGGCCCAAATTTTCATGTGCATATTTACAGTTCCAGTAATTTGGATATCCTGAGAAAGGGATCTATTAAGATCAGGAGAGGTAGTACAAAGGCGCGCATAAACTTGGCAATATGTACAGGGATTAAGAACTATTCAAGTTAAATGCACTGAGTGGAGGGTATGAGGTGTGGGAATTCAAGCTTGACCCGGGGTTCTAAAATTCCAAGAGAAGCACCAGGAGTATTCCCGCACTTCATTTGAATTATTTGCAAGATCAGGAGGTACAACACTTGTAGAATGCAACCGATGGTCGTACCCTTCAGACCTTTCACCTATGTGACCAAGGGATCGTGCCCATGGCCTTAAAAATTCCCGACAAAGAGTTAAGCGTGTAGCCCATGAGGATTTTCAGAGGACCCATATGACTAAGGTCTGGGAACATGGCACTAGTCCGAATGGTGCTAAGTTCTTATTAGATTCGGAGCTCCAGGAGTTTGGAACTCCGGAATGTCACAACTTCACAAACCCAATACCCTTGAATGTCAGATTTGTGAAATGTTGTGATTCTTTGATATGGGGAGTCTGTTAGGGACCCTTCTTGACCGTTCTATCCACTAGTGGAGGGTTTCACATATGGTACTTCGGAGAAGTCCCACTTTGAGA
Organism: Picea glauca; assembly: GCA_000966675.3. NCBI lineage: Eukaryota > Viridiplantae > Streptophyta > Pinopsida > Pinales > Pinaceae > Picea > Picea glauca. Next base: position 57,759 of record JZKD02S1628843.1, read on the forward strand.
GAATAGAACTACTGTAGCGCCAAAACCCCCGAATGTCGTAGTCACAAATTAATGAGAACCATCGATCTGGAGGAGCTTCGGGACCACTCGTGATCATTGGATCTATTCCATGATCAATTCGGCTTTGACCTACTCCGGGAGTAAGGAAAGGATTACACCATGAAACCATTGAACACCGAAGTGGAAAAGCGATGGAGGCCATAGATCCCGAGGTCTACATGGACGCATCTTGACCATGAGATTAGAGGGTTTGGAAGGCTGTCAGTCTGAGGTGTTTGGCATGCTGACGTCACCCAGGGTGATGTGGACCCATGTTTTATGTGTCACGTGTCACTTGGATTTGCACATATTGCAGACAATATGTGCCCATTAACACGTGACATGTGTCACCCTCTAAAGAGGCCATGTGTCATCACTTCCTCGTCCGCATATCACACTTGGAATTCATTGCTTGGTCCATCTGGTGGGAAGAGCATGACAGCATGCAATTTTCGTGAAGCTCTGAAGGCTAGAGAAAATCCTAGTCGTTGGTGTCAGGAACGCGTGGTGACAAATAAAGTGTGGTTCGAAGTTCATCACTCTGGAAGATCCGAGGAGTGTGGTGCATTGGGTTGAGACTTCACAAATCCCGGAGTAGATCTCATCCGCCCATTGTAGAGTGCATGTGGACTGTTGATCAAAATTCTTTGCATGTTCAGAGTTCAAAACTTCGAAAGGAAGGGTGGTTCGAGGTGAGGAAACCTTCGAATGTCGAAGTTACAAAGTGTTGTGAAACGTCGATTTCAGAATGCTTCGGGATCCCTCTCAATCGTCCAATCAACCAAGAAGAAGGAATTATGTACAACACTTCTGTGAAGTCCTACTCTAGGAGGTTGGAGTGTGGTGTTGAGGATAAGTGGAAAGGGTTGAACGCCGGAGCTACGTGGCTACATTTCGGGAGTTCAGGAGATAGGATCTCTAGAAGAGTTGGGGTGTAGCATCATAGAAAGGCCCGAAGGCCAAAGCCAATGGCAAGCTCGTGAGAGTTCGTGATATAGGAACTCTGGTTGATTGGGGCCATTAGACCATATACTCCCAAAAGCGTCAAACTTATCATGTAAGCATATGCGTTAACGTGGAGGGAGATCCGCCATCAGATTATTGGTGGATGGATTTCCGCCATCACTTTAAGAGCACTGGAAGCTCTGGGATCTTGGAGAACTCAGGATGATACATATGAGTCGGGTCCACATAGATGGCATGTGGCCCTTGACCAATAAGTGCCCGAAGGACTATGGAAAGGCATTTCTTCCAATCCTGAGCTCAATTTTGAGCATGAAGACAGTGGTTGGAAGTCTTTGAATGAGCAGAATGTCATGGAGATCCCGAAAAGAGGATGTGACATGGTTTAGGGAAACAAAATTCTATGCCACATCCCGTAAAAGAGTATTTAGGGGTCAGTGTGTTACATCATTGCTCGTAATAGAGGTCTACTCCTCCACCATGGAATCCTCCCAAACCTGTTGATATGTTTCTTCCTAAAACATTGAAGTCTCAACATCAATGATGCTACTCATAAGTGCCATATAGTTCAAAAACTTTCTCGAAGGTATGCGCTCTTTGACTGCACTCCTAGGAGCCTCACCAACATCCCTCAATGTCTACAATAACCACATGGGTCTCCTGATATAAATAGAATGGGGTAACTCCTCCACCCCACCTGAAGTATGATTCTATGAATTGGAATCTTCTGATTGCTACTCATCCTTCATAGCATGCTATTCCTCGTCCTCTATCACTACTGATGATTTCTGATATCTCCTAGATGCTAAGTTCTCCTTAAAATTAACATATTTTCTCACAATTGTCTTCCTCTGGGCTGGTATGAATATCTTCTAAGACTTTGAGGTCTTGTTGTACCCCAAAAATATACCCTTATGTCCTAAATGCTCCAACTTTGTCCTCTTCTTCACAGGCACATGGATGTAGATTGGACAACCTAAGATCCTCAAATTTTCTATCTATGGCTTTACTCTTGAGAATTCCTCCTCTGGAGTCTTGTCCTCCAGTATCCTATGAGGACTCATGTTCTGCACATATACTTCCATGTTTCACGCCTATTCCCAAAGAAACATAATAAACTCCTGGCCATGTATCATAGCCCTGGAAAAATTGATGATGGACTGATTCTTTCTCTCTTCAACCCCATTTTGCTGAGGGTTGTATGACATTGTCAACTCCCTCTAGATCATTGTGTCCTTGCAAAAATCCTTGAAATCATTGGAAGTGTACTCTCCCCCATTATCCGACCCCAAGACCTTGATCTTATTTCCTGTCTATTTCTCCACATGAGCCCTTAACTCCTGAAATCCACTGAAGACCTCATCCTTGGTCTTCATAAGAAGATCTAGGTTTTCCTCGAAAAATAATCAATGAACGTCACATAGTATGACTCTCCCTACACTGATACTACTAACATATAACCGGTCACATATGAATGTATAAGATCCAATATCCCCTTGGACCTACTCTCACTATTTGGAAAAACATCTATGACATTCTTTCCAAGTGCACACCCTCTGCACACCCTCTGTTGTTCGATAATAAACTCTTCAAGCCCTATAACAATCCCCCTCATAATAGAAAATTATTTATAGTGTTGGTGCCCCAACCTTCTGTGCCATAGCTCACATAGGCTATCACTATTATGTACCAATTCCTGAATAATATTTCCCTGCAACCTGTATAAAGTTCCCTCTTTATCCCCAAAAAGCATTGTTGTGTATGAGCTAGCTTTTCCTAGACGTATGAATACTTTCCCTCTCTGAAAATTAATGGAAAAACCCATGTCCTCCATACCTGATACTTAGAGAAAATTATTCTTCATTCCTGGTACGTAAATAAAATCGTGGGCATCAAACGAACCTTCTGACTCAAGCTGAAACATAATTGTTCCCTCTCTCTTCAATGCATACTTGGCATCATCACCAAGCTCCACATGAAATTATAAGTATTTCTCTGTTAGAATGATAAATATCTCTCGTGTTTCTTTCATATGCCGAGATACACCACTATCCAAGTACCACATGCTCTTGGTAGTTGTGATGGTAGAAAGGCAAGAAACTAGTGAGAAATCCTTCTCAAACTCTGTTGCAAATTCATCTAGTTGCATAACTCCTGATGCCGCTATTTGCATCTTCACTTTTCCCTTCTTCTTCTCTGGACACTAAGATGCCTAATGTCTATTCTTATGACATGAGAAGAAATTGATTTTACTCAAGTCCTTCTTCTTCCCTCGTTGCGATGTTCCTCCATCACTCTTACCCTTCTTGTTGGAACCCTTTCTTTTTCCTTTCCTTATCTTATTGACAAGGTCCAATTTCTCATCACTACTTCCCTGCTTGCTTCTTTTAGACTAATCCTGAGTGTCTTCATGGATGCAATCATCCTAAATCCTCCGCCAATTTGGGAGTTTTTCCCGAGCATAGAATCCCTTGAAAAATGGTTCCCAAGACTTTGGAAACCCATTCAATACCACATTCATGAGCTCTATGTCATTCAATTTCTCCCATGTGGCTACAAGATGATCACACACTTGAGTGATCCTCATGAAATAGATGGTAACATTGTCAGATATAGACATTTGCACAAATATGTGTCTATTTCTTAATACCATCTTCATATTCATGTTAGTTCTTTGGAATAATCCTACCAGGGAATCAAACATATCCTTGGCCATCTTATTCTCGCATAGGTGAGGAATTAGATGATCCTTCATTGAATCGAAAATAACCCTCTCATCTTTGATCTCCTTCTTCTCGTAGCTTCCAAAGATGTTGTATCCATCGGTGGAACAACTGCTTTGTCTACTAACTCCCAAAGGTCATACTCCTTTAACGCCAAAGTAACTCTTGTTTTCTAAGATAGGAAGTTGGATGTCTCATCTAATCTGTCTTAAATTCTTAGACTTGTTGATGTCATCCCTTAGACTCGATAAACTACCCTGGAAACAACTTGTTACTGAAATTTCCTCTATATTGACATGTACAACTATGTACACTCCCGAACTCTCGAAATGTAGCCACGTAGTTC
>JZKD02S1628843.1:82290-102919 GCA_000966675.3 Picea glauca
TATATTATATTATATTGTTGTTTGTTACATGCATATATATGGTATTTTTTTTCAATGCATTGTGCGTAAAGAGATGTGGTATCTCTGTAAAATTGTTGTATATTTTTGTGGTATCTATTCGACAACATTTATTATTCATTTAATTGTATGTAATATTAATTATATATATATTAGTATTCTTATTTTAAGGATTGTATTTTTAAAATTTTTAGAGCACAAGGTCAGTTATTTCTGTAAAATTGTTGTATATTTTTGTGCACTCAATTTTTTTTACAATAGTTATATACATTGTGAAATAGTTTTCATTGTATCTCTACCAATATACAACACACAAGTTAGTTCAATACGACAATGCATCCCACAACATTTATTATTTGACCAATTGTATGTAACTGTAATTATTTCATATATATTAGTATTCGGATAATTATTCTCACTTCCATGTTCATTAAACCTCTATATTTTCAACATGTACTAATCCTTCACTTTTAACTATTTTAATATGATGACGATGATGATTAACATCCACTAAGACCGAATTGGTGTATCACATCTTCAACATGTACTAATCACTCACTTTTAACTATTTTGATATTATGATGATGATGATGATGATTAGCATCCACTGAGACTAAATTGGTATATCACAACTTAAGAAGGTAAGGTATTACTTGGAATTCTTTAGAATTTTATTTAAGTGTCCCCATTTGCCTTCCTTCCTCGCTTTTTTGACCTTTTGAACTTCCTTCATTAATTCAGCTTCGATTATTTCCTAGCCTCTTTGCTTGAGAATCATCATTTCAAGGATGGTACCCTTAGAATCTTTAGAGAATCTTTAGGGAAAAAGGTCAGTCAACAACAAGGCTCGAAGTCATTACAAAATATATTCATTATGAGATTAACATGTCACTTGCGGGAATTGAACCCGAGTGGGGAGGATAACAATCATTCTTCCCAACTACCTAGACTAAACTCAATTTACAATATAGATGTGACATACCTCGCGTATAATGCTTATAAATTAAATTAAAAAATAAATTGAGATTCATAATATAATGTGTTTCCTCATAATAAGTTGCAAGTTCAAATCCAAAAGGGGTTGGGGTATGTACACCTCTGTAAACTTTAATAATCAAATTGTTGCGCAGAGAGAGTCACATCCCTTATCCCACAAACAAGAAGTTCTCATACACGAATTTGATCATAATCTTAAAATTATATTATTATTATTATTTAAAAATAATAATAAAATAATATAAAAATATATTTAACATTATAAAAATATTTAGTACATTAATATTAATATTCAATTAAATTGTAACTTTAAATTACATCATTATTATTATTAAATAATAAATAAATTATTATAAACTTATCTTAATTTATTAAAAATTTAATTTAATTAAAATTTAATAAATAAAAAAATTTCAATAAAAAAACATCTACCAATAATAAATAATAAAGTATTATAAATTCATCTAAATTTAATAAATATAAAATTTCCCATCAAAACACATCTACCAATAATAAATAGACTATTATAAATTCATCTTCATTTTATATTTTAAAAACATTTAAAAATTTAAACTTTAATTTTAATTAATATAAAATCCCTAACCGTGAGCACAAAAATTAACCTTCGCAGGGAAGCATCCCCTTGGGATTGTCGACCACAAAAATTAACCTTTAAATGGGAACATCCCTTTCTCATTCTCTAATAGTCAATTATTTTTCTTACCACCTTCACCTCAATCGAGGGGAAAGAGATGCCACTTTATGAAAAGCAAAGTAGGGATGCGTGCCCAAATTCTCACTTTTTTCTCAAAACTTGACCTCCTTCCAAAACTGATTTTTGTTATAAACTAGTGCGGATCCATCTTAATTTAGAATGTCCAAGGTATCATGTTAAAAAAAACATCAAAGTCATAAAAATAGAAAACATAAAAGAGCATCGGTTTGAAACTAGAATGTTCAAAATTCAATATAGAAAAGAAGTATTGAAACAAGGAAAAAAAGATAAAGTAACATAGGTTCATTTGTTAGTATTAGAAGTTATTTTTAGATTATGTTGGAGGTAAGCTTGGTATCTATCTGAGTTTTATGTCACAGGTTGGTTCTAAAGAGGTTAAATGGACGCAGACTCAAGATGATATCGTTTTAACTCAGAAAATTGGACTGGTATGCATCAACCATTAAGGTCTTGAATCAACTTCAGTCAGTAAATTGGAGTAAGGGTGAGTAGGAGGAAGATTTAGTGAGAAAGGTGTAGAGGTCCGCTACGAACATCAGATTTTCCAGCAACCTAAGGAGGAAAAACTTAAACACAAGGTCCTCTTGGATTCAAATTTCAAGGAAGCTGAAAGAAATCATAACAGTACTATAATCAAACATTTATCATAATACAATTACAACAATCCATGTGAATCAATCAAACATAAACTCTGTCGGTATCAGAGGCAAATAAGATGGAGTAAGAAAGCTAACTTAGATTAACCAAGATGTCTCAAAAACAAATACATAACCAGAGAACCAGTTGTTCTCAATCAAAAGATTACAATAGCAGGGAGCCTAGCTCAACCATTCGACCTTAACAAAATATCAAAACTGCTTATACATACTAAAAATGTTGCAACCACCGGAAATGTGATCGGACCCCTGCATTCAAAGTTTCCAGTCGAAGTCTACTCTGTCAACCTGTGCAGGCCTCCTCATGTCAGATGCGAGCCAAGTGCAGTTATGTGCTTTACAGGAAAATATGTCCATAAGGAAGCTTCAAATTGACAATATGCCTTCACAATCGCTCTCTGCATGTTTTCCATTTATGGGGTGAGACGAGGTCTCAATTGTTGCCCCCATTTCCATTAACTACCTCTTCTCGGGATTGTGACGCGACTTAATGCTCAGGGGACGGCCATGCGCTGTTCTTGGATAGGATGTTATATGAGCACGTGATTGTGGGGCCACTCAAAGGTGGTTTGGATTTAGACCGCTTTTGGGCCCGCAATCCATCTCCCTTCGCCACATATCATTCTTGACTTACCATGGTTTCAATTGTGAGACCGCTCAAGAAAATTATCGTCCGAGCATTTTGTGTTCCCGCAATGGACTGTGGACATCAATATCATGATCTTGGATGAGGATTCACGATCAGCGGCTCAAATCTGCCCCTTCCAAATCAATGGATCAGATCTTCCCTTTCAAAACAACGGGCGAGATTTGCTTCGCGGATCGGCCTTCGGGCCTTTCAATAGTCAAACTTTATTTGCTCCAAGCAAATTCTTTGGAGCTAGGGATCTGATGACACGTGGCTCTCGTTGATCAACGACTCAGATCCATTTCGGGACTTCAGGGCTTCGGCCACTTCGGCAGCTTTGGCAAATTCGACGCTTCGAGACTTCGGGCTTTCTGGCTTCTCAACACTTCTCATTTTAAATCTCCCAAAGCTCATTTCCCCGAAGGCTTGGATTGACTGCCACCTGTCCCCTTTAAGATCAATGGTTCGTATTCACTTCAGGGCCTTTTTATCTGGCGCTATACTTCGCACAAGTTTGCACTCCCGAACACCCGTCAGCCACTGATCTGGACTGTTCCTGGAATCTTTGCCACTGAAATATTAAAACTGCCTTCTGCTTATGCTTCAATCCCGAAACAGACTGTTAAGAAAGTTGTGCTTTGCGTTCATGGCTATGGCCTGCACGATCAAGGATTTGGACAACTAGTTGTGGGTTTGGGAAGACAAAAGGATCAGTGACAGAGGCCAAGGAGATGAGTGCTCAAACACAAAGGGGCAAATAGAAAAGACTTTGTCATCTGAAGGGGAAAAATTAAGACTTGGTCTGCGAAAAGGATAGAGACAGGGAAAAATTACAGATTTAGGTAGAAACCACAAACCCACAGAACTCTGACAAGTTCATGTGATAGCATTTGGCTCCACAGGGGATGGCATGTTCCCTGCGTGCTGTCAAGAACAAGTAGTTCCAATGCCTTAGTTGTTGGGTTATGGAGTCACTTATAAAACATTTCTTCGAAGGCCGACATTTACACTATTCAACTTATAAAAAGGAAAAAAAACACACATGCTCCAAAAAGAGCTTATTTATGTACAATCCTAGGCTAACTAATTTTTACAACGCGCTAGGTGAAAGAAAACTTCCACCATAGCCACCCAAATTGTTTGGTAATACAACTCTTCTTCACTTCACTGCAGATGATCCATAAAAATCTAGGGAGGTATGACAGCAGAATGAGAACATGGCTTGGAACACTGACCATACCCCCAAATGATGATAAGATGAATAATCATGCAGGTTCCAATGCTTTTGGAAAACACAGCTACATATATAGCCCCACAGGGTCACAAAATTTATAATCAAGGGAGCTCAACTGGAAAGAAATTAATTCAAGTCCTTCATTGTGGCTCCCCTGTCATTAGATGTTCTCAGGTGGGTAGAGAGTTGATACGGGTCGGCTGATCCCAGGTGATATTTGCTCATTTACAGGTCCTGGACAGGAGATAAACTATCCACTTAGCTCCTCCTTTACATGTTGTTCTGTGTCTTCTGCAGGTGCATGATGGTTGATTTCCGCCCAATGCATTTCCTTAAGGAATAAAGGAAAAGGCTCTATAGTGTGGTCTTGGAAATCCTTCATAAAACCATACTCACTTGTGAGTATTGGTGAAATAATGCGATTTGAAAATTTTAGAAAATCTGAAACATACGACTCCATGTATATATGGCCACGGGATCATGAATAACGTGACAGAATTATGGCTTCTTTAGAGGACCAGGTTGCTCCTCTGCAAATGCCTCTCTGCTTGCAAATAAATGACCTCCTTTCTCCTTCGAAAACAACTCTCGGTCATCAGCAGTTGCAGTCTCTTTTCCTTGTTGTCGTTCCAGCTCTAATTCATAATCAATATCTTCTTGCTTAGAATTTGAAACAAGTTGATAGTCTTCTTCCTTAGGCACATGTAATTTTTCACGATATGCTTGCATATGAAACCCCTTGCTAGCCCTGATGTTCTCTTTGACTTCTTCAACATCTTCAAACAAGTGTCTTAACAATGAAGATTTACTCTCTCTCAGGAGAAGGACCAGCTCTGGATGTTGAGCCATGACATAGTACACCATGGCATACTATGATAAATATTGTAAAACCTCATGTTGAAGACAACCAAGGCTTCATATTCCCCTCTCCTCAAGGCATTAAACTCAAACCAGTATTGATCAAGGGACTTGTTCTCACCCCAACACTTTAAAAATGCATGGCATAGCTTGGTCCAGGAGCCAATAGAACCGGCTTCCAAACATCTAAACCACACAACAACATCTCCATACAAAGAATGTGAGAACAACCTCACGGTAACATCCTCATGAACAATCTTGAACTAATCAACAAATTTCTCAAAGGCCTCCAAGTGCCTCTTGGCTGTAACATGGTCTTCTCCAGAAAACCAAGGAAGATACTCAAAGGAATCAAGAGGATAAGGGTTAAGGTGATATGGCAGCCTCAGAGGTTTAAACAACTTATTTCTTATTTTAATTTGAAAATCAGTGGGTTGATCATGAGGATTAACGATTTGATGGAAAGGCTCAGCAGGAATAACAGAGGGTAACAAGATTTGAGAAGACTGTGAATTATTTTCAACCTCCTCAGGGCTACAATGGTGATCAATTTCAAAAGGAGATGCAATACAGATCTCACTTTTATGAATAGGCAGAGGTGAAGACACGAGATCGGTATCTACAACACAAGAAGAGGGCATGTTTACTTCTTCCAAGGATGGATAAATAAAGGAATGCCTATTATCATCTAAATAGACAAAGCAGAGGATAATCCTCTTTATATGTGAAGGGAAAGAGAGAAATGAGATGATAAACAAGAACAATATTTCATGAATAAAGCTCATAAACTGATACCTAGTCTTCCCCTTCGGTATGGTCATATTTCTGTCAATAGGATCCTCCCCAGTGGAGTCTTCGATTGTGGAGTCGCCAGGTGCAAGTTGCAATCTTCAATGGTTCTGATGTTTGATGCACCTTCATAATCAGAAGCTCGATGTCGTTCTATCCCAAGGAAAAGTCTTCAATTCGTTCCCCGGCAACGGCGTCAGAAATGTTAGCACTAGAAGTCACCTCCAGATTGCGTTGGAGGTAAGCCCAGTACTCATCAGAGTTTTATGTCACAGGTTGGTTTTAAAGAGGTCAAATGGGTGCAGACTCAAGATGATATCATTTTAACTCAGAAAATTGGACTGGTATGCACCAACCATTGAGGTCTTGAATAAACTTTAGTTAGTGAGTTGTAGTAAGGGTGAATAGGAGGAAGATTTAGTGAGAAAGGTGTAGAGGTCCACTATGAACATCAGATTTTCCAACAACCTAAGGAGGAAAAACTTAAACACAAGGTCCTCTTGGATTCAAATTTCAAGGAAGCTGAAAGAAATCATAACAATACTATAATCAAACATTTATCATAATACTACAACAATCCATGTGAATCAATCAAACATGAAATCTCTCAGTATCAGAGGCAAATAAGATGGAGTAAGAAAGTTGACTTAGATTAACCAAGATGTCTCAAAAACAAATACATAACCAGAGAACTAGTTGTTCTCAATCAAAATATTACAATAGCAGGGAGCCTAGCTCAACCATTCGACCTTAACAAAATATCAAAACTGCCTATATATACTAAAAATGTTGCAACCACCAAAAATGTGATCGGACCCCTGCATTCAAGTTTTCCAGTCGGCGCCTACTATGTCAGCCTGTGGAGGCTTCCTCATGTTAGATTTGAGCCAAGCACAGTTATGTGCTTTATAGGAAAATTTGTCCATAAGGAAGCTTCAAATTGACAGTCTGCCTTCACGGCCGTTCTCTGAATGTTTTCCATCTATGGGGTGAGACGAGGTCTCAACTGTCGCCCCCATTTCCATTAACTGCCTTTTCTTGGGATTTTGATGCGGCTTAATGCTCAGGGGACGACCACGCACTACTCTTGGATAGGATGTTACATGAGCACGTGATTGTGGGGCCACTCAAAGGTGGTTTGGATTTAGACCGCTTTTGGGCCCACAATCCATCTCCCTTCGCCATGGATCGCTCTTGACTTACCATGGTTTCAATTGCAGGACCACTCAAGAAAAATATCGTCTGAGCATGTTGTGTTCCCGCAATGGATTGTGGTTGTCGATATCATGATCTTGGATGAGGCTTCACGATCATCGGCTCAAATCTTCCCCCTCCAAATCAATGGATCATATCTTCCCTTTCAAAACAATGGTCGAGATTTGTTTCGTGAATCGGCCTTCGGGCCTTTCAATAGTCAAACTTTATTTGCTCCAAGCAAATTCTCCGGAGCTAGGGTCTGACGACACTTGGCTCTTGTCAATCAACGACTCAGATCCACTTCGGGACTTCAGGCTTCTAAGCACTTCTCATTTTAAATCTCCCAAAGCTCGTTTCCCCGAAGGCTTGGATGGACAACCACCTGTCCCCTTTAAGATAAACGGTTTGTATTCACTTCGGGGCCTTTTCTCTGGCACTATACTTCGCACAAGTTTTCACTCCCGAACACCCATGAGCCACTGATATGAACTGTTCCTGGAATCTTTGCCACTTAAATATTAAAACCGCCTTTTGCTTATGCTTCAATCCCGAAACATACTATTAAGAAAGTTGTGCTTTGCATTCATGGCTACGGCCTGCACGATCAAGGATTTGGACAACTAGTTGTGGGTTTGGGAAGACAGAAGGATCAGTGACAGAAGCTAAGGAGATGAGTGCTCAAACACAAAGGTGCAAACAAAAACAAATTTGTCGACTGAAGGGGACAAATTAATACTTGGTCTACGAAAAGGATAGAGACAGGGCAAAATTACAAACTTAGGTAGAAACCACAAACCCACAGGACTCTGACAAGTTCATGTGATAACACCATCTTAACCTCAAATTTTAAGTGCTAAGAGTTTACATCTAGGTTTTTTTAATTCCTATATATGCTTAATAGATCTAGTGTTAATAGGATCTATGTCAATGACAAGTGCCAGTGGATGATTGTTATACCTACCAATCTAGATCCAGCTTGACACTAGATCAAGCAAGCAGTCAAGGGGGATCAAATCTTTGGAAGTACAAACTTGTTTTAGAGTGAGAAAATTCGAGGAAAGGTTTGCACTTCCAAGGATTTGAACCCTCTTGATGGTCAATATATTTGGGGTTAAGATAGATCTAGATTGGTGTTATTTCATTTTCCATTGACATAATTGTTATATATATAATCATTCCTTTGGGTTTTTGTCAATTGGGTCTAGCTTGGGTGATTAGGGATGAGAAATGTTATCCTCCCTACCTAGGTTCAAGTCCCTCTTGTGACATGTTTCACTCTTCATGAGCCAATTGTTGTTAAGGCTATGAGTCATGAAAAATATCTCATTCTTGCTTAGGGGCATGATGTAGCTTGGGTGGCTAGGAAAGAGAAATATTATCCTCCCCACCTAAGTTCAAATCCTACTTGTGACATGTTTCACTCTTCTCATGAGCCAATTGACAAAAACCCAAAGGAACACACACACACACATCATCTATTTATGTATTTCCCTTAAACAAGAGAAGTTTGGAGGTCAATTTTAAGCCTAACAAGTACCAAATAAGATTAAAATAGAGAAACTCTTGAAACATGTTTTGAAAAATGGTACAAGGATGAGGTTTTAGTTGAGCATAAGGAACTACCATGCCATGTAGTTGGGCACTATGGTTAACAAGAAAGAATATCATTTTTAAAAGGAATGGACATTCCCACATCACAAGTTTTCTCACAAATCAAAGGGATCTTGAAAGCTTGCAAAATTAAAACCTTAAAGAATCCCCAAGACTCTATTTTTTTTTTCTGAAGAAGAATATCAGAACCTCTTCCATGGGGCTTTCCAAGGAATGCTAGGATTGTGTGGAGTGGGAGGATCTTTATATATAAAAGAAAATCATTACATCACTTTCAAGTATGCAACACGTGAGGGATTAAAGAATAGAGAAGAAAAATGTATAAGCCACAAGGGTTGTCTTAATTGGTCTTGATGCCAAACGTGCATACTCTCCTTGGAAGTCAGGGAGGTCATTGGTTTAACTCTCATGCTCCTCGAGGCTATAGTTAATCCCATTTACCATCTGTAGATCATAGGGAAGTATTCGGTGAGTTTTCCGCAAAGCTTTCTTTTAAAAAAGAAAGAGAGACAAAGACAATTATATGCCTTATGATTTCTATTGAAAATTGTTTCAAATAGAATTTTCAACAAACTACAAGTTATGGGTGATTCAAAATTAGTCATACATTGGGAAAATGAAAAACCACGTAGAAAATTTGCAACTTAATCCTATGTTGAATAGAATTGTAGAAGTAAAAAGAAAGTTTTATGTTATAATTTTCACTCATTTATTAAGAGAGTTTAACATTCACGTTGATAACTTATCTAATGAAGCTCTCTCCACGTAGGAAGGCACGATGATATAACATGAATTCAAGGAGGATCCTCTTCCTAAATCTATTAAATTAGTATATTCACCTTAGTTTAAAATTCTTGTCTCTATGAACTTTCACCAGAATTTGAAGTTTAAGATAGTTTTGATCTTTGTGTAATTTTGGTGTTGAACAACATAGAAAAGGGGCAGAAAAGGCCCATGGATGACTATATTTAAATAGTAACTATAGTATGCCATATGCCATGTTGGGGCTCTTTAGAGATAACATAATGCAAAGATTTTTTTATTTATTTTTTTTACTTTGATGATGTCTTTAGATGAAAGGATGTATGTTATAATTTATTATTTGAAATATTAAATATAATGTTTTTCTATGGAAAATTTTTATATGTTATAATATATTATTTGAAATATTAAATACAATGTTTTTTTTTGGAAAATATATATATCTCTTACTTTCTCTTTCAAACACACACACATGTATGTATGGTGTTTGTGTGTACCGTGTCTGTGTGTATACACTCACACACATATGCATGTGTGAATATACACACTGTTTTTTATTAAGATATTACAACCATCAGAGGTTAATCGGGTTGGTGAAAGTGAGGTATTGTTTTAACCCTCACTGGGGTTGAAATCTCATAAAAATGGCCAGTTCACCCCAACAAGGGTGGCCAAAAAGCAATAAAACCACACCTTTGGGTGACAGTTGTAGGTTTACAAGATTTAGAATCTCAAATGGTTCATCTTGAAGCATTCTCAAATCTTATTATCAAGGTATTAAATAGACTTTAAAAATAATAATAATAATAATTATTATTATTATTATTATTATTATTATATATGCTATATAGGTGTTACATTGCTTTATACATCTCCCTCATACTAGGTTGTAGAATGCACTTCTTAGTACAATGAAAACAAATTTGATTAGATATAAGATTATATGTTATCTGATCTATTTATTCTATTTGAGGATGTTTCTAGAATGAATAAATTAATGATTTCAATACCTCATTATTTAATGTATCTTACAAAATCCTCATAAGAGCTTTTAACAATATAATACTTTAGCCTTTTCCTAAGCTATATTTCCAGTGAGTGAGTTTATTTTCTTTGTAAAGATTACATGCAATCTAGTTTGTTTGTTGATTATGGTTGGCCTCAATCCTAATATTTGGACTTTTAAGAATGGTAGTTATCATATGTTGTATTTAGGTGTTGGTAGATTTCACTAAAATGTGGTGTGGACTTTGTTGATGCATGAGTCTAGTCTTTTGAGTTGTCAAAGAATTATTGATCAATTGAGAGCACAATGATCGAGTAACTACTCTATAAATCAATTAGTGGTTAAATATAAGTATTTGAAATAATAATTTTTCTCAATCAAAGGACTCTATCAAAACATTGGTCAACAAGATGTCCTTACAACCAATGTGTAGATGTCTAGAAAGAACTATTTAGCCTAATGCACATGATGCACTTCTAATTTTACAAATTTATCATCCAAAACACTAAATTCTTGACTAAGAGAAGGAAAAAACCAGAGAATAGCACGGTGAAAAGATCATTATGAAGAACAATTAACGATTTTCAGTTTAAAAATTATGGAGTTGACTACTTAAAGGAAAGTTGAGATAATTGTAGTGCAAGCAACTTACTATTGGCTGCAGCTTTTGAAGGAGAGTTGAGTTGTCTCTGAACAAAAATCTGCAAGAGAGAAATCGATACCAGCAACTTGTTGTAACATAAGATCATTTGATATAAATAGATTTTTCATCTTCATGAAATTCAAGTATTTGGAGCTCAAGCTAAAACACAAGTAGCTTGAAGATTAAGTGTTTGAGCTATTTCTGATTGTTGATAGTTTAATTTTTATTTTTTTTATCTATATTATTATATATTGTGAATAATATTATTATAAATATTAAAATATTTAAGAATGTATTTCGAGGGAATCATGGGAGTTCTTGAGATATAAATTTTTGTGTGATTACAAAATGGAACTTACACCAAGTTGTGTTTTCTTATATAACTAAATATATAAATAATTATCAAATTGTTGTAATTAATGATTTATTTTTTTTATAACAAGATATTATTGGTTTATAGTGTTGAAGCCCTCATTGTATAATCATTAAGCTTGTATAATAACCAGCGTAGATCCATCTTAACCTCGGATCTATCAAGCATTAAGAGGGATCAAATATTTCGAGGTGCAAACCTTTCCTCAAGTTTTTCACTCTAAAATAGGTTTGCACCTTGAGAGATTTGATCTCTCTCGATGCTTGATAGATCCAAGGTTAAGATGGATCTAGGCAGGTTAGTAAAAAGGAGGAAAAAATTGAAACACGGTTGCCCACTATCTATTACTAAATCATATTCATTTCATTCACTTTGGGTAAGTCCATCTAAAAGATCGTGAAATCCATCCTTTCTTTCATTCAAGATTCTCTTTATCTTTTTATGTGCACATCTTACAATGCATCGTTTCTTTAAAAAATAATAACGTGATAATGGTTTTATTATCTTTCTAACTTGTTAAATTCCTTAATGAAATGAATTATGACTTCATGGCTTTCTCAAATTTGAAGGACATGGAGGTGGGCTTTGATCCACATGTGTGTATGGGTTATGAGATCATTTAATGTATCTCTTTGGGTGCAACCACGCTTTCGACCACTACTTCAAGGTGACCACATATTCTTCTTTAATACTAGAGTTATTTTGCAACAAAGGATATGTCATATATTGTTCTTCTACACGAGTGCCCTTCCATTTGAATATTTAGCACACTTCTAATTGCAAACTCATGAATCTTTCTTGGGAATAGGTTATCAAACAAATATAGGATGGGTTGGGAAATTGGGTATTTTTTTCTTTCTCCTTGGTTGCTCGAATTTTTCTAATCAAATTGGATTTACAAGCATACCAATGTATATATTCTCCACTTTGGTAGATTTAGGAATAATCTTGATAGAGATTGAAAATATGAAAATAGACTTCATATGGGGTGAGGAAACATTAAAGAAAAAATGGCCTTTGGTTGCTTGGAAATTGATTTGTCAACCAAAATATCTAGAAATCCTAGGGATAAAAACTCTTGACATGATGAAAAGGGATTTAAGCAACAAATTTATTTGACAATGGTTTTAAAACCAAAGGGTATTATGGGATGGTAATTGAGATATAAATATGCTCCCAATGTAGAGGACAATAATTTAATGCACATGGAGATCACTATGCTTAGATCCTTCGTATGGAACAATGCAAGAAAGAGCTTGTGTTTAGTACAAAAATTATGCTTATAGGAGGTTTAATATCGTTATTTGGCTCATTTTTTGAATGATTCTTCAAATCAACATGGCTCTGTTACAAAGGCACAAGTTGTAGGACATCTGACACATATTTATTGAAGGGACGTTGTTTAATCAATATTGAACCCAAACATAGAAACAATGTAACATGTGTACCTGTAAATGAATTTGAGCTACACTAGAGTCTTGGTCAATTGAGGGACATGAGGAAGCAAAGGATCGACTATGGGAATAATTACAGCAAGTAATTCAATGCAAAGAGAGAGCCCACTACTTGCAATGCAGGATCATTGGTAATAGATATGTCTTAATCAAATTACTTTTCCCTGACATCTAAGAACAATCTCAACTAAATCTGAAGTACAACATCTGTGGGAATTCTTGAACTATGGTAACTAGCCAAAAGTTTTGGTGTTTTATGTGATTCTCAGATTTGATAGTTATTTCCTTATGATTAATAACAAGATTCACTTTCATACAATAGTTATCATATAATAACTATACACTGAAAATCTCAACTATAACAATGCAGCGGAAATAACAAGATCTAGAAATATTAACCATGCACAATAGACACAAGAACACAACATAAGAACACAAGAGTTTATCCTGGAAAACCCAACCTTGGGAGAAAACCCAACAACCTTTCTATAGAAGAATTTAGTCTAAGATATTACTAGTACATCACCATCAATAGCCAAAATACCATACAGAGAAGATCCTCCCCAAGGCTAGCATCACTAAGACCTAGCGTCTCAATAAGATGACCAAGAATAACCAAGCAAGAGGTTCTCCAAGTGTGGTGCACTCTCCAAGACAACCATAACCAAGATATAGTGAAATAGCCAAAAACTGCAGCTACAACTGCCTTGTGTGCATTGCAAAAGGAGTTGTCTCACTATACAAATGAAATGAGCTAGTCGTTTATTTATACTAATCTGGGCGACAATCTGGGACCGACTTCTTATTTATGGGTCTTCAATTACTTTATTATTTTATTGTGGGGCCAACTTCTCTTCCTGGGTCTCCAACTTCTTCCCGGGGCTTTTGTAATGGTGTAGATGGGTCTTCTCATACTTTCTTGTGGAGAATGAATGTTCGGAGTTGAAAATATCCAACACTCCCTCTCAATGAGGGATGCATTCTCCATACTTGGATTTATTTTGTCATATAAAGGTTGTCTTCATGAGCCATGTTGATATTTCATCTCTGCACATGCATTTAGTCCCGGAATATGCATGTGATAGCATCATGATTCCATCCACTCCTTGTCAAGAGAAGGACTATACCTAGGCCATTCACCACTAGCAAAGCCACGTGCGTGAATGAATCATTACCCTTGGTCATATCATCACTAGTATAGCCCCTTGCATGACCAATTTGGGATATTGTTTTCCCGATGTTATGGGCCATTCACTACTAGTAGAGCCTCATAAATGAATGAATCATTTTCCCTTGGTCATATCAGCACTAGCATAGCCCCATGCATGACCAATCTAGGAGAATGTATGCCCGATGTTATTGCCTGGAGAAGATCAACATACCTGGGCCATTCACCGCTAGCAGAGCCTCGTGAGTGAATGAATCATTCTCCCTTGGTAATATCATCACTAGCATAGCCCTGTGCATGACCAATCTGGGAGAATGTATACCCGATGCTATCAACATACCTGGGAAATTCACCACTAGTAGAGCCCCGTGAGTGAATGAATCATTCTCCCTTGGTCATATGAGCACTAACATAGCCCCGTGCATGACCAATCTGGGAGAATTTCTACCCGATGTTGAAACATAAATTCTCATCACTAGCCAAATCAACATGGCTAATCATGAGTATCATCCTCCTCAACTAAGTCACCATGACCACTCTTGGAGGATATATGCAATATGTTCATCTGTGGATAAGCATTGGAGCTTCATTGGCCCCTTTTGTACCATGTCTCAGATGAAGTCTTGTAAGAAGCTTCTAAAGTTTCACCACTTCACAACTTGCGACATTGGTTGTGACATATTTTGTCTATGTTGTACTGAGTGCTACAGAAGTCTGCTTCCAGCTTATCCCAGAAATCGTAGTTGATTCCAAGATGAAGCAACACCCTGAGGTGCTCAATATGTCTACTACACTCCCTTCTCAATTCTAATCTATATATCTTTGTAGCCTCACTTCATCACCTAAGACAAACCATATCCAATTGTACCATGCTTCATTGCCTCCCACTGGAACTGCCTTAGCTTCAACCAAATACTGGCTCAGGGTGCTCACTACAAAGAAAATATTTGTCCTGGCATTAACCATGTACATCAAGGATCCAATCAACTTCTTATACATCGTGGGATCCACCAAATTTGAATCTGAAGTAGAATCACTCAACTTCTTCAGGTTTTTCATCGTAGGTGTAGTCATGGACTTACAGTCCATCATATTGAATCTCATAAATATCCCGTGAATGAGGAAGATCTCATCTGATCTCGACACAACTCTAATCCTAAGAGTACATCTGACCAATATCCTCCATCTCGAACTCTGAGGCCAACTCCCTATGTCACTGGAGTAAGTCTTGTTGTCCAGTCTGCCTCACTGGCTGCTCCCTCTATGGATGAGACAAAATCCATACCCAGTCCTCTTGACTGGATGTATCCTCTATCATTGTAGCAAGATCACATCTCCTAGAATCCTCTTGCCTATGAAGCTTGTGTCTAGCCTTATCAACTCATGACACATGTCTATCTATCCTGGGATATGTCTCTCTCCCACATGGATATGAGGGGGAACTCCCTATGAATAATCGTCTCTCTCTTTAGCCAACTGACTCTCTCTGAGATCAGGATCACTCTGAGTTTGTACATTCTTGGTTAAAACCAAGCTCATCAAGTATCTATCGATCCTGGAGTACCATGCTCCCTCTAAAACATGACTCCCTCTAAGTCTATAGAATATTTGGGGCCATCTGCTCTCTTTGCATATTCTAAAGTCTGATCTCCAATGAACTGTCCTGGGATGCTACTCCTCCCTACTAGATATCGATGGTTGAATCCCTCTGAACTCTAACTTCCTCTAAATTGGTACTTGGTGGGGCCAACTACCTCACTGCTAGTGGAGCCATCTACTCCTCATTGTCAATCTCCATGTGGAACACTCTGTATCCCACAAAAGTATCCTTCTTTTCGGAAGGTTCTAACTTTGTCTTCTTTGCATTAGATATGTGGATGTATATTGTCATGTATACAACTTTGTGTCTAGATATCCTGCTCCATGTATCAAACTAGAGACCATATAATATGTTTCCTCCTGCAACCATCACTATAGTTCCCTCTCAGAGCTATCACCTGTGACATGCTCGAAACAAGTACAATAACAAAAAAATAGCAGACAAGAACAACATTCTTATGGTAAGGAAATAGGAACAAGAATAAAAATGGGAACATGAACAATTGTCACTATAGCTCTTTCTCAGAGCTATCGTCTATGACCTGCTTTGAACAAGAACATGAATAAGAAACAAATAACAAGAACAACACTTCTCTAGTGTTGCTACCAGTCATTCCTTCATGGTAACTTGCTCGGAACAAAACAATAACAAAAGACAAGAGAAACACTTTTCTAGGGTTGTGACCTACATAGTAACATGCCCGAGACAAAGGCAACAACCAAGAACATCTACTAGAAGAGATCAATTCTATCGTGCAAACAAGTGCATCATTAGTCCTAAACAGTGAGCATTTACATAATGATTATTGTTGTAACAATATTCATGTGTTACTAAACATTTGATAGCAAAAGGTACTCAACAGTAATAGAACTCTAAAGATTGTTGTCCCAGTTACAATATTGATTTAAGATGAAACAATAAAAAAAAATATCAAACCTGATATGCAAACCTAGAGTCTTAATTGCTAGGGAGGACGTGTTATTCCTCTGAATACACTAGATTCAATGATCCCTTTTGGGTCATTGCTTGGACAAGGTCCCTTGTACATCCCCTGCAAGCACCCTCATACTCTGCTAAATGATATAACTTGGAAACATATATAAGTGCATACCTCTTAAATTTGTAACACCATCCAACTTATCTTCTAATATGAAACTGGACACCATCAGTACATGAGGAAATCACAAAATCAAGATAGCGGAAAGTTCAATGTCCAGGAAAATGTCAATAAACCCTAAAATTTCAACTTTGACAGAAATTCAAACTGAGAAGTACAATAGTAGGTGCGCTAGGGAAAGGCGAGTTGCTCTATACAAAAAACTTTCCTCAACTCAGCCAAATAAATGCTCTGTGAGCTTCACAAAGGAATTTTTTTGCAACTGCAGTAGTGGGTTTTAGGTGAAATTTCAACTTTCACCAAGATGCAATCTGAGACCACTAGGGGGTGTGTTAGGATAGGGTGAGTTGATCTATGGATAAATCAAACTCAATGTCTTCCAATAAGTTTCTCAACAATCTTGACAAGTTTAGGTCTATGCAACAACAAACAAAAACTGTGCAGTGGCAATATTTCAACTAGCTTTGATTTCATGTTGGTGTTTTATATTATTCTCATATATGATATTTATTGCCTTATGATGAATAACAAGATTCACTTTCATACAACAGTTATTATAGAATAACTATACAGTGAAAATCTCAACTATAACAATGCAGTGGAAATAACAAGATCTAGAAATATTAACCATGCACAATAGACACAAGAACACAAGAGTTTATCCTAGGAAACCCAACCTTGGGAGAAAACCCACAAACATTTCTATAGAACAATTCAGTCCAAGATATTACCAGTACATCACCATCAATACCCAAAATACCATATATAGAAGATCCTCCCCAAGGCTAGCATCACCAAGACCCAGCGCCTCAATAAGATGACCAAGAATAACCAAGCAAGAGCTTCTCCAAGTGTGGTGCACTCTCTAAGACAACCAGAACCAAGATATAGCGAAATAGCCAAAAAATGCAGCTACAACTGCCTTGTGCGCACTGCAAAAGGAGTTGTCTGACTATACAAATGAAATGATCCGGTCTTGTATTTATACTAAACTGGGCGCCAGTCTGGGGCCGACTTCTTATTTATGGGTCATCAATTACTTTATTATTTTCCTGTGGGGTTGAATTCTCTTCCTAGGTCTCCAACTTCTTCCTAGGGATTCTATAATGGTGTAGATGGGTCTTCTTGTACTTTCTTGTGGAGAATGACTGCCCGAAGTTTCAAATCTCCAACAGCCTCTTTATGGTTATTATTTGGAGAAGGATCTTTGTGTGGGTAAATTTAAGGAAAATAATATTAAGGGGGCTTTCTATATGCTACTTATGCAAGAACACAAAGGAGAATATGCCATCTCTTTATAACATGCTTTGGAGGAAAAGCATGTTGGGATGAAGTTGTTTCCATCTTAAGAAGAGGATGGACTAATGAAAATCAAGTAGATGAAATGATTCAAAGATGGCCTAATGAACCCTTTCAAATCCCACTATTGAACCTTGTAGGGAATATGGGGTTGGGTTTCATTCGAGGGAGTTTGTGAAAGGAGAAAAACCACAAAAAATTCAGGCATTAAGAACAATCTTCAACCAAGTGTGGTGGGAGCAGGTAGGGTTCTCTACAATCCCAAGGAAAATAAGTTGTAGCAGTACGCTTGGGGTTTAGGAATGGTTTCAAACAATATGGTTGAGGCTTACTCTTTGTTGTGTGGGATGATCATCGCAAAGGGAGATAGTATTTGATCATTAGTGATCTTCGAGTAGTACTCAATGTTGGTCATCAAATCAATGATAGTCTAGTCCAATCAAGTGGCAAACAAATTCAAAAACTTGTTCTCAAGAATCAAATATGAACTCACCTTATTCTATAAGATTACTTTTCCACGTATCAAATTAGATCTTGACTATGAGGCCGACTACTAGGCCAAATTCGTTCTTGAGTTAAGCCTGAGAATATTGTCAAGTAATGGGGATTTGAGTTACTACTCAATCCCTTAATTACATGGAATCGTGGATCATTAGAAATCATTTCATAATTTTTTGCATGAAGGAGATGGGTTGGCAAAATTTAGGGATAAGTGTGAGGTGGAGTTTCGTCCCCCCCTCCTATTTAATTTCTTAGACTTCATTTGTGCCTATCCATTTCTCATTGAACTGAATGATCCAGTTACTTAATATGGAAGCTAGAGGCTCTTTATAGAACTTGTCTATGTGCTCGACGATCTCGGCCTTGTTAGGCGTTGATGATGGCTTTGTTTGGGGTATAATCTATTATGGTGGGTTCGTTCCAGGTGGTGATTTGGCTTCTTAATCTAAGTTGGTGGATTTAATGTTGTATGTTGGGGTGCTAGTGATTGGAGTTCACAGGGAGATGATTGCATAATGACAATGGTTCTTGCCTGGAAGGGAAACGATTATAATCTAGGGAGAGTATAAGAACACTAGTGTGTCAAATTTATAGCTCAAGAACTTGGCATATTTCAAATGGTCAAAACAACTTTCCATCACAAATTCCTTGTCCTGGTAAGAATATCTCAAAAAAATTGGCTTTTTCACTTTGAATTCTCTGAAAGGAAACTCAACCCTTTTGATAATTGTCTTCTTGAAACTAGATTGGGGCTCTTATTTGAGAATTTTGGAAAATTCATGAATGAAGTAGTAGTGTGTGAATATGGTTTTCGTAGCCTGTCTGTGGGTTTATTGGTTTTCAGTTATGTGGTCCTTTCCCCATGTTGTCAATTGGGTATATATAATTGGTTTGGAATCATCTTTGGGTACCTACTTTACTCAGTAAAGGATAACGAGATAGTCAAATAAATTAGGAGAGTTCTCCATAGACATGAGGATATATCTCATGCTAATAATAATCCATTCTTGGTCATAACTTCAAATATTTTAGATTTGGAACATGCATGTTCTTCCCATAATGCCAATATCATGAGAATTATCTTGCTCTAGAAGTAGAGAATTGATTCCTTGGAGCTGGAAATGAAAAAAATCACAATTCAATTGTTACTTTGTAGGTGGAAAACCTATCAATGGATTTCAACAATCAACAAAAAAAAAAATCATCTTATGAAGCCTAGAAGGAAGAAGAATCAGTCCATCCACTTAGCAAGCCTATGGAAACCGAAGGCCTTAAACCTCCCCCTTATGATGAGGGGGAAAAAAATGAAGAAAGTGTCTAGTTTTGACTTTCAAATGTTTTATGTATCATCAGGTTTGTTTGTTTTGGGTATCGATGTAAGGCTCACCACTTGTAAGCCAACTTGGAATTTCTATTTTGTAAGGACACTAAAAATACTAGTTGTATGCTCTGATCAATGTATAGTCTAGAAGCAATATGTTGATATAGAAGAATGTACAAAGTGTAGATTTTAACCTTGTACAATATTTATTGTAAACAAATTTTCAGTAAAAGAACAGAAAAGATACAATGGAAAATACAAACATTACACATATATTTTTCCCCTATAAACCCAAACCGGGAAAACCAACATATTCTATATTCATTCATAGTGATACATTGTTTACAATACAATATACATATAGGAGTCAGTGGCATCCAAAACCCTAACCCAATGACTTGGATTAGTCAACAACCCTAATTCCTTAACCGGAAATAGAAAACCATCGGCAAAAACCATGTGCTGAAAAACTGCCCAACAATGAACACAAAAAATGAGGCAACATGAAAAACGAGGCAAAAATGCGACACGTTTCCCGAGGCAAAAAAAATTCTCGGGGGCGCTGCCCCTGAACCCCTGTGCACCCAACGCAACACATAAACTATTGCTCATGCAAAGAATATAACACATACCCAACATTCTGCTAGCTATAACACAACACC
>JZKD02S1628843.1:122921-134551 GCA_000966675.3 Picea glauca
TATTTGAGAGAAACTTCCCTTTTCGATTCAACTACACCATGGATTGCATACACTACATATTAGATTGATTGGATTGCAAATGTAAATCTTATATTTTTTATTAAGCTTAGAAACATCTTCAAGTATAGAAACATAAGTATTGTCACTTGAATTGGGCTCTCACATGGACTTGTGTGAAAGTTCGAGCCTATATATTCACAATCTATTGTACAATAATGAGATGCCATTTAAAACTTATATCACTTACAAAAAGAAATTACATGTGATATTTGATCTTCTATAATCACTTTCTTTTGCCCTCGCTTCATATAGTCCTTGCGTGATCCATGCATTGCTTTGACTTTGGGTTATGATAGACATCCATCATCCTTGATTGCGGCCTAGCAAGTACTCACAATAGGATTTGTTGGTGTAGACTCTTATTCATCGTGTTTAGATATTGAAGTATGACCTGCCCATGATCTATGTGTCATTGGTTCTTCTTTGATAAGGCATCCACATGTCATCTTTGTTAAAATATTGTAACGAGGATAGGTGTCTTGGCTCAGGAAAGGTGTCATGCAAGCCAAAGACACATGATTTAATGTATCTCCAAGTCATTTAGAAGTTAACCACTTGTTAGAAGTTAACCACTTGTCAAGAATTAAACACTTGTTAAGTTAACCACTTGTGGAGATTTATAAGCAGGGAGGGTGACTTGAGGAGATTCATTGAGTTGGTGAATGACACCAAGGGTTTCTCTAGAAAATCGAAAGTGGGTGAGAGGAGAATTGTTTGGAGAGAAATTTTGTAGGAGATAGGAAGGGTTTTACCTTCATCTCTAGCCAACCAATAAGTAATGAGTGCGAGGGCCAAATCTTGGAGATTAGAGGGTCGTGAGGGTCAAAATCTGCAGGGGTCGCTTGCTCAGAATTTTGTGGCAGAAAGGAGGTCGAATCTAGTTCGTTTAGCCACTAACTCAACCATCTGGGGCCGTAAAGGTTGTGCGCAGGTGGACAAAATTTTCAGGAGCCTAGGGCTCAATCCAACACTGATTTGCTAAGGTAGATATGTGCCAAGTTTGGCCACATAATTTTATTGTAAAAAAATTACTTTTTTTGGATTTGTTGAGCAGAATAAGAAACCCATGTTTGTTGGTTTTCCCCAAAGTTGGGGTTTCCAGGGTATCTTTGGTGTCTACTTTATTGTGTGATTGGTTTTTGATTTATTTCGTTGTGCATTTGCAAGTTATTTACTTAGTTATATTAATGTTCATAAATCAGATTTAGAATTTTTCTTTTCTGGGCATATAAAATTTATTGGAACATAGATTAGTTTGTTGAGTTTAAGAAAAACTAACATGGTATCAGAGCTTTGCCTCTGAGAAGGAAGCCAAGGGTTTACACAAAAGTTTACAACCAACTTTATTTTCAGATCTAGGATGTTTTGTAGAAATGTCTATTTTAGGTATCAGATTTGAGGACAAGTTAGATGGGGCATCTATCTTTGGCATTTGGGAACGTATTTTGTTTTCATTAGAGGAGTATGGGCTCAAGGGATTTGCAGAGAAAACTATTGCAGTTCCAGTTGATGCATAACAAGTAGAATCTCACAAAAAGAATGATGCCAAGGTAAGGTGTATCATTTTGGATGGGGTCAAGGACCATATAGTCCCTCACCTTTTAGGATTGGATACAACTAAGAATATGTGGGAAGCCATTATTAAACTTTACCAGAATTCAAACCTGAATAAAAAGATGGTTTTGAAGGAAAAACTCAGAAATACCAAGATGGGTAAGGGGGAAAGTGTGTCCTCCTACCTCGCCATACTTAGACAAGTGAAAGATGAATTGGAAACTGTAGGAGAAACTGTGGATGGCACTGAACTTGTGAGGATAGCCTTGAATGGATTCTCAAAGTCTTGGGATGTCTTTGTGAGAGGAATTGTTTCCAGTGAACACACTCCAGACTGGGATCAATTGTGGGATGAATTCATGCAAGAGGAGTTGAGGTTAACATCTCTCAATGATAGCAGTAGTCATAAAAAAGGCGAGGAAGAAGATAACATTTCTCTTGTGGGAAAGGGAAAAGAAAAATCCAATAAAGGCTCAGGTAGTGGGAAGATCTCCAAGGGTGAGAAGAAACGTGACTTGAGCAAAGTCAAGTGCTTTGCTTGTCACAAAAAAGGTCATTATGCCAGTCAATGTCCCAACAAAAATAAGGATAAGAAGAAGACTCAGACAACAACTTCATTGGACATTGATGAATTTTCTTCTAGGTTTGATGATGATTTCTCACTCATTGCTTGCCTCTCTAGCTTAGGCACACATGACACATGGGTGTGGTATATTGATAATGGTGCGTCATATCATATGATAGGAGTTAGAAAATACTTCTCCAGTTTCAGAGAGGAGGAGATGACCCTCGATATACAAATGGGGAATAAGTTCAAATGTATTCTAGTGGGACGAGGGACTGTTACCTTTTAGAGGGAGTCAGGCAAGACATTTAACTTGATACCACTACATAGAAGGGAATCTTCATTGGCTATAACGAAACTTCGAAGGTATATTAGATCTATGTTCCAACATTGAAGAAGACAATGATTAGGGGGGATTTCATATTCGAGGAGGAGAAGGCTTTCAAGAAGTCTTATGATATGCTAGCAACAACAAGGGATCAAGAGTTGGTATCTCCAAAGGAGGAAGAAGAGTCATAGGTACATGTCATAGGGAAAGGTACATATACAAGTACATGGACTAGTACTCAGATTGTGGAGCAGGAAGCTCCACCCACCGAGGTTGTACCTCCTACTGCAGGGAGGAAGAGGAATCAATATATTTCTTAGACAATGCGATATGCTCGAGGGTTTGTGAGTGCTCCTAGTACAAGCTTCAAGCAGAGCAAGCCACCACAACGATACTCAGGTTATATGGCATTGATGAGTGATCTCATTGATAGGGAGCCTTCTAGTTTTGAGGAGGCATCAAAGCAATAGGTTTGGCATGATGCCATGGTGGAGGAGTATGCCTCCATCATGAAGAACGATGTTTGGGAGGTGGCGCCAAGAAAAGAGGGAAAATCAATGGTTGGGTCTCGCTAGATCTATAAGATCAAGCATGCTGCAGATGGCAACATTGATAAATTCAAAGCCAGGTTTGTGGCTAGGGGGTTCTCTCAGAAAGAGGGAGTTGACTATGACGTGACGTTTTCCTCGGTAGCCAGATATACTTCCATCAGGGCGTGATCTTATTAGCAACATAAATGGGTTGGTAGATTCATCATATGGACGCCAAGACAACCTTCCTCAATGGATTTATTGAGGAGGAAGTGTATATAGAACAACCGGAGGATTTTGAGGCATACACGAAGGAGACTCATGTATGTATACTAAAGAAAGCATTGTATGGGCTCAAGCAATAACCCAAGGCGTGGTATGAGTGCATTGATAGTTACTTGCAGGGAATGGGCTTCGTGAATAGTGATGTTGACTCTAACCTATACTATATCATGATAGGTGGAGAGGCACTCATTCTTGTGTTATATGTGGACGATATATTTCTGATAGGTTCACAGAGGCTTATTGTAGATTGCAAGAGGCACATCGCTTCGGAGTTCGATATGAAGGATTTGGGGTTGATGCACTATTTTCTTGGATTGGAGGTGTGGTAGCGAGATTTTCCTTGGACAAGGGAAATACATAATGGAGATGTTGAAGAGGTTGAATATGCACGACTGTAGGCCAATGTATACACCCATGGTTACAAATTGGAAGAAGATAGATGCTTCCAAGCAGGAGGCAGTAGACCCCACCTTATACAGGCAGTTGATAGGCTCTCTCATGTATATGGTCAACACTAGGCCAAACATTTTTTTGCTATGAATACTCTCAGTCAGTTCATGGTGGAACCAAGGAGAGTGCATTGGACAATAGCGAAACATATTTTGAGGTACCTACATGGCACAATTGAGTATGGTTTAAGGAATGCTTAGGGAGATGGAGTGAATTTGGTGGGCTATATAGATGCAAACTGGGCAGGAAATGCAGTGAACATGAAAAGCACTTCAGGGTGTTGTTTCAGCTTGGGATCGGGGGTTATCTCTTCGTTCAGCAGGAAGCAAAAGTCTGTTGCATTGAGTTCTACGAAAGCTGAATACATGGCAGTGAGCATGGCAGCACGTGAGGCCATATGGTTTCGGAAGTTGCTAGTGGTATTGTTCGATCATGAGTTAACGTTGACCATCATACACAGTGATAATCAGAGTGGCATAAAAATATATGAGAATCCAATATTTCATGATAGTTCGAAGCACTTCGACATCAGGTATCACTTCATCATAGATTGTGTGCAGTGGGGTGCAATCCAGTTACAATATATACCTACAAATGAGCAAGTGGCGGATATTCTCACCAAGGCCTTGATGAAAGACAAGTTTGTCTTCTTTAGGGATAAGATGGGTATTGTGGACAACACCTTCCTTGTTAAGAGGGAGTCTTAAAATATTGCAATGAGGACAAGTTTATTAGCTTAGGCAAGGTGTCATGCAAGACAAAGACACATGATTTAATATATCTCCAAGTCATTTAGAAGTTAACCACTTGTTAGAAGTTAACCACTTGCCAGGAGTTAACCACTTGTGGATATTTATAAGCAAGGAGGGTGACTTGAGGAGATTCATTGAATTGGTGAATGTCACCAAGGGTTTCTGCAACTAATAAAAAGTGGGTCCGAGGAGAATTGTTTGGAGATAAATTATGTAGGAGATAGGAAGTTTTCTACCTTCATCTCCAGCCATCTAATAACCAGTGAGTGCGAGGGCCAAATCTTGGATATTAGAGGGCCGTGAGGGTGAAAATCTATAGGGGTCGTGTGCTAGGAATTTCGTGGCAGAAAGGGGGCCGAATCTGGTTCGTTTAGCCACTAACTCAACCATCTATTCGTTGGTAGTGAGGGGATGTAAGGGTTTTGTGTAGGTGGACATAATTTTTAGGAGCCTAGGGATCAATCCAACATTGATTTTCTGAGGTATATGCGTGCCAAGTTTGGCCACAAAATTTCATTGTAAAAAATTTACATTTTCTGGATTTGTTGAGAAGAATAAGAAACCCTTATTTCTTGGTTTTCCTCGGCGTTGGGGTTTTTAGGGTATCTTTGGTGTCTACTTTATTGTGTGATTGGTTTCTGATTTATTTCGTTGTGCATTTGCAAGTTATTTACTCAATAATATTTTTGTTCATAAATCAGATTTATAATTTTTCTTTTCTGGGAATATACAATTTATTGGAACATAAATTAGTTTGATGAGTTTAAGAAAAAATAACAATCTTTGGTAGCTCAACATGTACACTATTTCACCAACTCAACACTAGATTCGTTGGTGTAGACTCTTATTCATCAACGCGTTTAGATATTGACTATGACCTTCCCATGATCTAGATGTCACTAGTTCTTCTTTGATAAGGCATCCGCATGTCATCTTTGGTAGCTCAACATGCACACTTTTACACCAACTCAACACTAGATCCCTTAACACCATCAATTGGATCTCATAGTTGACAAGTTCAGAACACTCACCAAGTCCAATGATTAAAGTTGAGCACGTTAGTGTCAAAGCACTAATAGTTAATAAATATCCATTATATCTAGGAATTTTTTATTTCCTTGGTTGACTTGGAAACCATCTCATTTATTATTTCCTTGGTTGACTTGGAAACCATATCATTGATGGCGGGATTACATACCAATATGTAACATTATTCATTATAAAGTAGAAGATTCACAAAAGAATAGAATCATACACATAGTATTGAATTTATATTGATATTTTTTGTAGGATTAAGCTTTTTCATAGGCATTCTCAAGGTTAGAGCCACAATGCTCTAATACATTGCTCAAGCCTTTTCATTGCATTATAGCTCATTCTTGTTACTCAAATAGATGTACATTTCAGCCATATATAATCTCTTTTGGTTATGTTGTCTTTTTATTCCTTTACTATTTGGGTTATGTTGTCCTTCACACTTAATCTCTTAATTCATATAACTTCACATAACTCTGTAATACACTTTCACAACATTAAGACATTTTTACATTCTTATTTTCTTTCAATTGGTTGGATTCTAGTTTAAAGGAGCTTACGACCTTGTTTTCGCTATAGATCATGCCTTGCATGGTCATTGTGTACAACATGACATAAGTCACAACTATGACCATTGTTATCATAATGGAGGATTCACACACTCAAATCAACTACTCCCACCTTAGTTCTAGATCATTGGTATCAAAGCATGAAAATTTCTCTGTAAAGATTGAAGGTTAAATGCTTTGCACAATTTAGCATTCATATCAAAGTAGCAAGATTTGAAGATTAAATTCTCTGATAGTTGGCAACATAGGGATTGGTTCCAAGATCTAATAGCTTGACCCTCATCACCACTAAGGACTTCATTTTTCATTGATGAACTTTAGTGATCATTTCAAGGTCTTATGAGATTTTATGTGCAAATTGCTTGTAGGTACAAGATATTGTTGCAAGTAGTGAATCCCTATTTGGACATGCTCTAAGTATCAAAGGCATATATCCACTTCTAATTTGAAGAACCCTTGTTACACTTCACATCCCTAGACATGGTAGGGGACTATTCCATTGTCTCCATGACACTCGATGTGAGTGTTGTACAAAATATTATCAAAGAA
The DNA here is from genome assembly GCA_000966675.3 of Picea glauca. NCBI lineage: Eukaryota > Viridiplantae > Streptophyta > Pinopsida > Pinales > Pinaceae > Picea > Picea glauca. The sequence continues at coordinate 129,599 of JZKD02S1628843.1, forward strand.
GATCTCTAGAAGCATCATGAAGAATCCTTGACCTGGTTCATAGACTTATTCAAGAGAATATTTCCCCAAACATCATATGGTCCATCTTCTCATGGATTGAGAATGTTTGTTAAATGGAACTCCTTTAAGGTCAAGATGAACACAACATACCACCGTTCAAAGGGAAAATTGATTCCAAAGCACTAAAAGAATGGCTCAATACCTTATATATTTTGGTTTTGAAAATCCCCATGACACTAAGAAGATCAACCTTAGGACCATGGAAATTTCACTCACTACCAAGGCATGGTGGAAATATTTAAACCATCAATATGTGAAGTGTAAGGTCTTCAGCTAGAAGGGCGCGAAGACCCTTTCCCAAGTTCTCAAGGAGACGAAAATTGGGGTTGCTCCGACACCCAAGTGTTGCACTATTTGGGAAAGTGGGCGCCTAGGGAATGCGAATGCACCAATGGGCTTGCCCAAGTATGAAGCAACCAAGATATTGGGGCACACCGACATGAGGAGCGCACCAAGTTTGGGGCGCGTCAGTCTTAAGGGGCATGGCAGTTGACGAGTGCATGGGTTCGTTTGGGTGATCGAGTTTGCAAAAGGGAATGATGATTTGTTTAGGTGACTAGGTCCAAAAAAGGGCGCAAAAAATCGTTTGGACACATGGGTTTGCGAAGGGGCACAACACCCCCAAAGGATGTGATGGTGACCTTTGAATTCCCTATAAGAGAACAAGGGCACACAACCAAGGAAGGAATATTTGAAGAACAAGAAGATCAAGATCAACTCTATGATTCTAAGACAAACTTAGATGAAGAGGGGTAAGCTCCCTCAAGGAGCCAAGTCACTCCACATGGGAGGACTTATGATTCCTTGAGGTGATTTTGTGACTCTTAGTTGAGAAACCTTATTTTTGGCTGAGTTTTGGGAAGTATTGTTGTAGGTATAAGGAGACATGCTAGGAGACTGAATCACAAGTCTGTGTGAAGTCTTGCGACAGAGAAGAGATAGTGAGTCTGCAGTTGAGGGCACATCTGAGGTGCACCACAAAAGGTTTCAGAGACATTTTCAACATAGAGTCTTGGTGTGAAGAATATATGTATGAGTATCTTGGTGAGGTGAGGAGAGTCGTATGAATCTGCCCAAGATGTAAGCCGAGTTGGTAGTGCTCATATTGTAACTATTTCACAATAACATAGACTTAGTTAGATGTTAGGAACAGTTTTTTCCGCCTGCACTATATCTGCGTTTCTCTTGTTTTTTTCACAAGTGTTATCTTCATTTCATGGATGTATGCTTATATATGACTAAGGGTTAAGTTGCTAACAATTTTCTAAGTATACAAGAGTTGCACTAGAGTAGGAGTGTGACTTGTTGGTAGCCTAGAACAGAGTATGGGTATGTTATAGGTGAAGAGGTGTAGTCTGGATGAAGTATCCTTGGTGTTTCCAAGTAGCCAAGTGAGAAACGTTCGATGTCACACACCCTCAAGAGGTGCACGATCGCAATATTCGGCTAGGCACATCGTGGGGACATGATAGGAATCATAATGAACCCATAACAGACAAGATGAATTTTTGAAGGTGACACATGATACATACTATCATTTACAATACTTAAAATATCAATATATGAAGTGTAAATGGCTACCACATTAATTTATTAGTTGGTCAATGAATATACAAACGAGTTCAATACTCTAATGACCCATTTTTTCATTAGGGAAAATGAAATGAATCTTATCCTTGAGTACCATATTAGACTACACCATGACATAAATCATAATATGGAGTCCTCGATCATGGAAACACTTATAGATGCCAATATATATGTAGCAAAAGCAAAAGTCTAAGGTGTAGTAACTCAATTTCTTAGGTGAGTAGTGCAACCAAAAATCCAATGCCATGAAAAATGAAAAAATTTGAAGAATAAACAATTTTCATTGTCTAGACAAAACTACATAGTTTGAAAACTTTTTCGTGCCCACAAAAGAAGGAAACATGAGTGAATGCCAACGAAGAAAAAATAAATTTGATTGTATGTGGTGTGATACTCAATACATACAACCATGTTAATAAGGATTGTTGTGTCCATAAATCTCTTTGAAAACAACTCATATCATAACAAAATTACAACCAAGGCAAGAAGATTGTAACCTTTGCACCTAAATCCCCCAACACCACCTTTTCATAGCTCACACAAAGTCAACTCCCTCATCAGGAACAATTAAACTAGGGAAAGAGAAAACATACTTCTCAATAATTGATTGTCGTTTCATCAACAACCCCTCCATAACATTATTGAGAAGGAGAATAAGAAGAATCTATTCTCATGGCCATTGTATAATGACCAAAGATCTCAATCCAAGCACATCCACTGTTAAATTGGGAAAAAATGAAATAACATATACCAAAGATTCTAATGAGTTTAATAAATAAGAGAGACAAGACAGGACAATTTTACGTGGTAAAATCCTAGATTGGGGAAACATCCATGGAAGCAACGTTTCTATTCTTCAGGAAAACTCTCCAATATTACAATGCTTGAGCTTCCCCACATATGAATGAAATCACACACATCTATATGTCAAATAGGGCCTCCTTCACCTCAACTATATATGGTAGAGGGGAAGGAGAACAATTCCCATGATGCATGTGGGATAAAACCTTTTTATAACATAGTTAGTTATTGAAGAATAACTTGGACTAATAATCTAAGTTTACAAAATGCCTTAGGCATGTACATGAGACCACTAGGAAATCATTAACAGATTCTAACATTCCCTCTTAATGATGACTAGAGGGATATAATCATGGTTGGAGGAATATGCCATTATACTAACATTTCCCCTTGATGACAACTTCTCTCATCCTCAATAAGTTACGAAGATGGATAAATTTTTCCCCTACCATGGATTTGGTGAAGATATCAACAACTTGTTGTTTAGTGGGACAATACTCCAAACAAATAATGCCATCAACTACTAGATATAGAATGTAATGAGTATCAAGATCCATTTGCTTGGTCTTTGAGTGATATACAAGATTGTAAGCAAGATGGATAACACTCTAATTGTGACATCTTAGCTCAATATGAGCATTTTGAACCAACATGAGCTCAGTAAGAACATGTCAGAGCCACTCTACTTCTTTAGTTGATTCCTTAGCTTCCATGTACTCTACTTTACAAGAAGAAAGATAAAGTGTTCTCAACTTCTAACTGGACCATGAAATTGGACCCGAGGCAAGTTGAAAGATATATCCTACAATAGAATTTCTATTAGTAGTATCTCCTATCCAATCATAATAGGTGTAACAAAGAAGTGAAACAAGAGTATTGCTTGAGTAGAAGACACCATAATGTAGAGTTCCTTGACGACATATGAGAATCCTTTTAGCTTCTTTCCAATGGTTGTCATGAGGATTTTTCATAAAAATGGAGACCAAGCTAACAACAAAGGAAAGATCAAGCCTACCATGTGTCAGATATATCAAAATCCCAACAAGTTGACAATAGAATGTTGCATCAACAAGAGGAGTGTCACAATCAACAATTAATTTTACTCCAGACTGAAATGCTATTGGTGACGGATTACAATCACTCATATGAAAACGAGCTAGCAAATCCAAAGTATACTTAGGCTGAGAAAGGAATATGGAGAAACTTCACCCCTACCATGAATTTCGTGAAGATATCAACAACTTGTTGTTCAGTGGGACAATACTCCAAACAAATAATGCCATCAACTACTAGATCTCAAATGTAATGAGTATCAAGATCAATTTGCTTGATCTTCGAGTGATATACAGGATTGTAATCAAGATAGATAACACTCTAATTGTGACATATTAGCTCAGTAGGATCATTTTGAACCAGTCTGAGCTCGGTAAGAACATGTTGGAACACCGCTTCTTTAGCTGCTTCCTTAGCTTCCTTGTAATCCTCTTCACAAGAAGAAAGAGAAAGTGTTATCAACTTCTTATTGGGCCATGAAATTGGACCCGAGACAAGTTGAAAGATATATCCTGAAGTATAATTTATGTTAGTAGTATCTCCTATCCAATCATAATATGTGTAACCAAGAAGTGAAATAGAAGCCTTGCTTGAATAGAAGACACCATAATGTAGAGTTCCTTGAAGATATCTGAGAATTATTTTAGTTGTTTTCCAATGGTTGTCATGAGGATTTTTCATAAACCTGGAGACCAAGATAACAACAAAGGAGATATCAAGCCTTCTATATTTCAAATATATCAAACTCCCAACATGTTGACAATAGAGTGTTACATCAACAAGAGGAGTGTCACAATCAACAGTTAATTTTACTCCATACTAAAATGCTATTGGTGAAGGATTACAATCAGTCATATGAAACCGAGCTAGAAAATCCAAAGTATAATTAGGATAAGAAATGAAGATCCCATCAGCCATGTTCCAAACCTGAAGACCAAGAAAATAATGCAATAGGCCTAAGTATATCATTTCAAAGTGTTGCTTAAGATCATTATTCAGTTATTGGATTAAGGAAATCCAACTACTCATAAAGATTATATCATCCACACAAAGAACAACAATGAGAACATCATCTTCAAAGAATCTAACATAAATATTCAGATCATATTGACACCACTTGAAACCACTTTTCAAGAAATGAATACAATTTTTCTCATGCCAAGCCCTAGGAATTTGCTTAAGACCATACAAAGACTTGTTCAATTTGCATACCAAACTTGAATTTTCAGAGGAGATAAAACTAGGTAGTTGTTGCATATAAATTTCTTCACAAAGATCACCATTTAAAAAGGCACTCTTGACATCCATTTGATGAATTTCCTAGTGAAAGGACACAACAAGAGAAATGATGGTTATGATGGTGTTCATTTTAGCAACAGGAGAAAAAGTTTCAGTATAATCGATACCTTCTTTATGAATAAATCCTTTAGCGACTAACCGTGCCTTATT
>JZKD02S1628843.1:145164-160350 GCA_000966675.3 Picea glauca
TAAAGAGAATTACAGATGAAGCATCCAAATCGTGCAACTCGATACCACATTCGGGGACATATCCTTGAGGTGGTATATGAATTATAAGGCTACTGTGTCAGTGGGACTGTCAAGGTCTCTGGACAATATTAAGCAGGATCTACTTAGGGAGTTTCAGAAGCCTAAGTTGGAATCCCAATGCATTACAGAGATAAAGGAGATCAAACAGAAGGAAGGAGAAATTGTCTAAGACTATGACCATTGGTTTAAAATATTGTTGGATAGGTTGACGTTCCAAATCGAGGACGTGCAACATAGGTAATGGTTCATTGTGGGGTTACTCCCCCATATCCAAGTCTGTTCACCCAGAAGAAGGTGACAACTCAAGCAGAGGCAATGGAAATCGTGATGCACTTGGAAGCTACACCTGGAGGCGCAGAGACATCGGTCGGGTTGGCGCGGGTTCAGTCGCAATTGGCCAACCTAACGATGCAACTGCAAGATATGGTGAATACTAAAGTCATGCGCGAGCACGTATGGTATACCACATGTCGCTCTAAGGGGCATCACTCAAACGAGTGCCCTATCCTTCCAAATTATGTGGAAACAAGCGCGCCAAGTCCATTTCCCTCTGGAAATTCAGAATGGTGCGAGATATGTAAATAGTGGGGCCATGTGCCAACCCATTGTCCCAACTTGCAGAAGTATTAGATGACGACTCACACTCTATTCTATGATTTTTGTAAATCTGTTGGCCATGATGTCAATAGTTGTCACTCACTCCAGTTAATGCAAGAGAATACTTGTGATGCATTTCGGGTACAGAAGGAGAAAAAAGGTGGTGAGTGTGGTGGCACGGAAAGAGGCGGATACCAAGGAGGTACCTGGGGTGGATATGGGCACAGTTGCAACCAAGGATATGGAAAAGGGGGAGGTAGACCCCCCACGTTTTTTAATTGCGGTGAGATTGGTCATGTATCATGATTTTGTACCAAACTGCATGTGCTTTGTGCATATTTCTATAACCCTAAGTATGTCACCGAAGATTGTCCTGACTTAATGAAGAAGTGGGAGGACAAGAAGACCAACAGTAACATGGTGCATGTCGATCCACGCAAGAACAAGACAAATAATGACGAGGCTAACGTCTAGGTAGTAACTCATGGAGGGGAAAAGAAAGGGGAAGACTTCGATCATGGTGAAGGATTAGGTCAAAATCCAAATGGAAAGATAAGGAGGGCACCTTAGCCCCCTCCAAAGTTTGATGCTGCTCAACAGAAGCAGTTTGTGCACGATGCACAAAGAGCACTGGAGGAAGAAATAACATGCGAGGAGTTGCAACGCACGACTCATAGGTCACTTGAAGAGGCTCAGATCCGAGAAGAAGTGAAGAGGGCGACACAAAGGTCGCTATAAGAGACCTGGATCAGTGAAGAAGTGAAATGTGTGATGCAAAGGTCGTTGGAAGAGGCTCGCACGCGTGAAGAATTGCAGCATGCAACACAAAGATCAATAGAGGAGGCTCATAGACAGACTGAGCTACGACACATTGATCAGAATGCCTATGAAGAAAAACATTAGGAGGAATTGCAACACGCAACACACACAACAATCTTACATGAACTGGGTGGCAAGGAAGAATTTGAGGACCAAGTTCTTTCTTACGTTGTTGCCTGTGCCTACTAAATGATCTAGAAGTTGCAAGAAAGTTAACTCATATGTTAGCTACTTGCATGAAAGAACAAGGAGTGGAGGCTACCATATCTTCACCGCTGCCAGAAAGAGATGTATGTTAGGTCAGCAAGCAAAAGCGCATTGACTAAGAATTTAAGATGACAACAAAACTTGGTGGCTATGACATGGATGGAGTCATGCTGGATCTGGGATCCAATGTGAACATTTTGCCGAAGAAATCTTTGGAGGTGATGGGTAAGACAAATTTGGTCTTGTCGCCCATTCAACTCCAATTTCCCAATCAATACAAGATCTATCCAATAGGCCACCTAGAGCAAGTAGAAGTCAACATAGAAGGAGTGAAAACAAAGGCCGACTTTGAGGTCATCGATATTATGGATGAATTTTATCCATATCCTACATTATTGGGTATTGAATGGGCCTTTGACAATAATTTGGTGTTAAACTTGAAGAAGAGACATATGTCCTTTGAAAAAGACACCCTCTGTGTGGTCGCGCCACTAGATCCATATGAGGGAGATCAGTACAATGAGCCTGTGGATGAGGATGTGTGAAGCTCATTCATTGAAAATATTTATAAGATCACGAGGCATGGGGAGGACTACATCTTCCCCACCGCAGATAAAGAATTAAGATGGAGAAGTGTTAAATCTTATGACACAGATTCTGAGGATTCCATGGAGAGGTGGTAGAATAATATCTATGAAGTTTCCACTCACAAATGCGTGAGGATAATAAAATTAGTGCGATGGATCGGGTCTGAACTGTGCGATGACTTGCGATTTGATGGGAAAAGGATGGCGGAAAGATTCCTTATAAATATCAAGAAAATTGTTCCCATGGAGTAGAGACTTCATGCCATGGATGCAGTGGTTCGATGAACACCTGTGCGGTGGTGGGTGACACATCGCCTGAATATTCAGAGCTGGGAGTAGGTAGCAGAGTTCATAAAGGCTCGATTTTATCCCATAGATGACTTTGAGCTAGCCAACCGATACAAGGGCATTAAGGATCCTTGGGAACAAATTTATTTCTATGAACGATGCTAGACCTTTAAGAGCATCCCTCGATCCCAACAAGAGCTTACTTCAACAAATACAAGCAAGAGGAAATCTTGTGGAGACAGAAATCTAGGGTACAATGGCTTAAGGAAGGGGAAAAGAATACCAAATTCTTTTATAGATCCATGATGCATACAAGGTATGTTAATCGTATCACCAAACTAGAAGATGATCAAGGGCACCCAATTATGGATCATGAAGGGATCGAAACAAAGCTGGTCAACTACTACACAGATATTCTTTCAGAGTCGATCCCTAATCTCACTCCAGCCATAAACATGGTGACTCGACACATACCCACCATCATCACTCCATAATAGAACGAAGCACTCATGAGGCCTATCACAATTGAGGAGGTCGACCAGACCATCAAGGAAATGTTGATGGGAAAGGTGTCTGGGACAGACATATTTACAACAGATTTCTTCCACCATTGTTGGTCGATGATAAGAGAGGATGTTTGGTTACTTGTGGAGGAATCTAGGGCCTCCAGTTAGGTGATCTCTACCCTCAACGCTACTTTTCTTACTCTCATTCCCAAGGAGGAAAGAGTCTCCTAGTCGAAACAATTTCGACCCATTGCGCTCTGCAATGTCGCCTATAAAATCATTACCAAATTCATAGCTCTCTGAATCAAGCCCATTCTTCCCTTTATCATATCTAAGGATAAGTTAGGTTATGTTGAGGGACGCCAAATAATGGACAATGTTATACTGGTACACGAGGTGATTCACTCACTCAAGTCCACCTGAACTCTAGGTATGCTTATTAAGTTTGATTTATCTAAGGATTTTGACAGCCTTAGTTGGCAGTATATGCAATCTCTTCTCTTGTCTTTTGGTTTTATTAATGAGTGGATCCACTAGATACTTAACCTCACATCCTCATCCTTTTTCTCCATTTTGGTCAATGCCGTGCCTTCTAGACCTTTTACCCCCTCCAGAGGCATTCGTTGGGGTGATCCTCTCTCTCCCTTTATTTTTGTCATCATGGTTGAAGGTTTGGGACGCTACATCACTGCTTCCATTGCAGATGGCTCTCTCCAAGGTCTCCCACTGCATGGTCTGCAACCGGTTGCATCCCATAGCCAATGTGTGGACAACACCATGTTGATGGGTACTCCAAATGCACAAGAATTTGTAAAAATCAAGTCCATTCTTTCGGACTTTAATGAAGCCTCAAGCACAACCTTTAACCTGGAAAAATCTCAACTCTTCTTCTTTAATACTCCTCTTGCTATCCAGTGACACACTTCTCGTCTACTGGGCATACCCAGGAGCTCCCTTCCATCCAACTACCTTGACATTCCTCTATCTGATTATGCAGCCCGAAATATCTCTTGGGATTCCCTCCTCCAATCCATTTCCAATCGATTGAACTCTTGGACCTTCCAGACCCTGAATCTGGTTGCACGCCTAGTACTTATCAAATCGGTCCTCCAAGCCATCCCCACCTACCTCTTCTCTGCATTGGTAGCCCCACRATCTGTCATTAAATCCATCTGGAATCTACGATGGAACTTTCTTTGGTGAGGCCACAATMTAGGGAAAAAATGGGCCCTAGTGAGATGGGAGAAAGTATGCAAACCAAAGCTTAATGGGGGTCTAGGACTCAGGGATCCAGGCMTGTTAAATGGTATCATGGGTTCCAAAATATGGTGGCATTGGCTTAAGTACCTGAAAGAGTTGTGGGAAAGGCTATGGAAGAAAAAATATGCTCCCCATATTAGTGAGGCTCAACTYATTAGGCTAACTGAGCCGATTTCAGGTTCAAATATCTAGAATGCAGCATGGCATAATYGTCCCCTCATCYAGGAACATGCCTTCTGGGAAATCAGGAATGGGCAGGATTCTTTGTTTTGGTCAGAGTCGTGGMAACAATTGTCTCCCTTGCAATCATTGGATAGTATGTGTTACATTCAAGATCAAATGTAGAATGTAGAGTCYCTCAAGGTAGTAGATCTCTGGTCGGATGAAACTCAACATCCTCTTTGGCAGACCTAAAAAGTCCTCCCCACCGATCTGAATCTCAATACTTCGACCGATTGTGATCTGCAACCCTGACAAGCAATCATCACATGGAGAAAGGTCCGCATTAGGGAGGGCTTGAACATTTTATGTCAGGGCCACTCTCCTCTGGGTACATTYTTGATTAAAGAGGCTTACAACCTAAAAGCCAATTTCCATCTCCAACCAAAATAACATATATGGTAGATTATCTGGAAATCGTGCTTTTGGCCAAAAAATTCCAYGTTTCTTTGGCTTCTAGTTCAGAACCACATTGTTACTTGGGACAATCTTAGAAAGAGAGGGTTCGTCAATCCCTTGGTCTGTCAACTTTATCAACAACATGAGGAGTCAACGAAACACTTATTGAATCAATGCCCTTTTAGTGCTGAAACCTGGGATCAAGTATCACAAATCATGATGAAAACAAATAGAGCCAGGGATAACATAATAATCACTATATAGAACTGGGGATCTACATTTTTCAATAATCCAATTTTAAATCGAATATGGCAGCTGCTTCCAAGATTGGTTGTCTAGAAAAATTGGAAGGAGAGAAACATATGAGTTTTTCACTCCAAGCCCTCACTACTTCCCCTTATCTAGTCTAAGATCTATGGTAGCATACATGAAACAATTCGAGCTCAACAATGAACCCATTAAGATCTCTCATGCAACCCTAGGGAAAACATCATCCTCTCTAAATGGCAGCTAAATCTTCACTCCAATCTACTCATATCCAACCACAATACTAATTCTTCTCTTACCCACAGTCCTACCTCCTGGCAAGGTCCTCCCACAGGCTTTTTCAAGTTGAATTTTGATGGAGTGTCTAAGGGAAATCCTGGACCTGCAGGTTATGGGGTGGTCATCTGAGACAACACTGGTCAAGTCATGCACATTATGGCCGGAAACATGGGATTCAATTCAAACAACTCTGTGGAGCTATGGGGCCTTATTAGGGGAATCCAGTTAGCTTTCATTCTAAATTTGAATCAATTGATTATTGAAGGGTATTCTTATTTCATTAGCTACTAAGATCATAAATGGCTCTGATCCTGCAAAAGCCTCCCCTAGCTGGCATCTTCTTGGTCTTATAGAAGTCTTCTATGCCCTATGTAGTCCCTCTCTCATCCTCATTCCCTCCCATATCCACCGAGAGGCGAATAAGATTGTTGACAAGCTAGCGAATGGAGTCTCTTTAATGGGAGAAGATATCCACATTGATGTTGGCCTCCTCCCCGCCCCTTCACTATTGTTGCAATGTATAGACTTAGCCCACAATGACTATTCTTCCCCAGACGGGTTGACAGTTGAAGCACATGCGTATAGCAATGTTAATGCGGCCATCCACCACCTTCCTCCATCCATTCGCTCTGATGTAGAGCATTAACGTCGCGAATGTGCAGAGTTGGTATGGCATCAAGATGCATAAGCACTGGTACGAGGAGGATGAGTGCTATCAACTCAATCTTAATGGTGCTTTCCATGATCGGAATTGGTAATTTAGCAAAGGTAAGGCATGGATTTTTCTCTTTACTGTTTATTTGGGCTCCATGGGCTATATCCTTCTCTCTTACAATGGTTTTCCTCCTACGAATCTCTGGTTCACTTGTTCCTTTCCTCTCATCCCTCTGATCACTTCTCGGTCTTAATGTCGCGTGAGAGGGGTAGGCCGAAGCGAGGCCCGACCTACCATAATTTCATGGCTCGTCGCAATCGCCAAGCTTTTCCACCTTTCTCTGGTTCGACCTCCATTGGTTCGCCCTCTACTAAATTTGCCTCCACAACTCTGAATTGGAATGAAGAAGATTAGGGAATGGTCTTAATTGAAGAGTAGCTCCCTCTGGTTCCTCCCCAGCCTCCAATGGATTCTCAGTTGATGGCTTCTATAGATACACAAAATCCTCTTGTCAATTCCCCTCGAGACACAAGTGTCTCTCCTACCCTGGTGATGGAGGAGACTTGGAGTTGTTCAATTACGAAAGAGGCAACCCCCATGGTACTTGGTGTTACGAGTCAGGATGTGGCCAATCCATACACAATGCTCACTCCCAGCGTGGAAACGGTGCCCGAGGCGCCTCCCCCATGTATCTTTTCTTAAGACCAACTGTAGCTTATTTTTGACCTGAGAAGGGATGTTGTTAACCAACTCTTCTGTCAGGACATCCTTTGTAGTCGGTTGGATGCTTTCTTCTACTCCCTTTCCAGCAAGCCTGTTAAGAGGAGATGCCCAACATGCTGCCAACCCTTTTCCTTTGCTTTGGCCTGGCCACACCCTCCACATGGCAATGGAAATCCGGGCTCTTCTAGTGTATGAAATTTTCATGTCTTGCCTCTTTTTGTTCATAATAGGAATCATTTTAGACTTATGTTGGCCTCAAGCCAGATCAATAGCTTTTTCAAGTTTTTGTATCTCAGAATATATGTATTTAAACTCAGATATGAATACTTTTTTCAGGCTTGAAACCAATTCTAGTTTGACCAATTCTAGTTTCCATCTATTTGACAAAACTAACAACATACTTCTCTATTTATACGGGTTTACTGACTATGTAAAGTGATACAACTTTTACTTTAAAAAAATATTTTAACAACATCTAAAAATTTAAACTTTAATATTAATTAATATAAGATCCCTAACCGTGAGCACAAAAACTAACCTTCGTAGGGAAACATCCCCTTGGGATTGTCGAGCACAAAAATTAACCTTCAAGTGGAAACATCCCTTTCTCATTCTCTAATAGTCAATTATTTTTTATCCCTTTTCCCATTCTCTAAAAGTAAATTATTTTTCTTACCACCTTCGCCTCAATCGAGGGGGAAAGAGATGCCACTTTATGAAAAGCAAAGGGAGGGATGCTTGCCCACATTCTCACTCTTTCCTCAAAACTCGATCTGCTTCCGAAACCGATTTCCGTCGTCCTAAACCATTTATCAACCATCTCTGCCTCTCTCTCATTTTCCATTGCTGCATTTTCTTGCTTGTGTGCTTCAGTTAAAACCTCCATTTCAATTAGGATCCAATTTTTTGCCTCCGGATCCCATTCTTCCTTTGATATCAATCCCAATCTGTCTTGAAATGTCCGGAGACAATGTAGCCCACGAGGCCGAGACGAGAGTGGTAGAGGTAGAGGAAGAGGCAGGAAAAGCTGTAGCAGAGGAGGAAGATACAGGAGCTCAGGTTGCACCCATTGTTAAATTACAGGAGGTTTCGATCACGACTGGAGAGGAGGAGGAGGATGTTGTGCTGGATATGTAAGCAACTCTTAACCAATATATTGCATTTTTTTTTTGCCTTTTTCTGTATTTTGAAGTGTTAGCTTAGTTGGACGAACTGATAACCATATCGTTCTATCGAGATTTGCTTGAATGCAATGTTTTAATAGTAAGGTAAGTTCAAAGTGCGTTTGGGTTGATGTTTATTCTGATGAATGCCATGTTTCCACATGACCATAGGTTCAAATCTTCCTGGATGGATTTAGTTGGCTTGGGATTCAAACTTTTGTTTTTATAGTGCTTTGTGCCTTACATCCATTTTGGTGTAGTTGGATTTTGCTATAAGCCGTAGGGTTCAAATCCATCAGGGTGTAGTCTGATTGGGCTTGAGAGTGTGATTTTACAGTACTGTAGGTTTCAAGTCCATTGGGGTCTAGTTATATTCAGCATATCAATGCTTACAAAGTGTTACAGGCTTTAGACCATCTGGGTTTGTGTAAATTCTATGTTTTAAGATTGCGTTGCTCTTTGAATTCACTTGGTCTTGCGTAAAACTTTTGAAATTTATAGACTGACATTTCATATGCTTTTTTTTCTTTTCTATGAGCATCTGCAGCTATCATTGTTAGTATATAGATGATCCCAGAGGCCTGATTTTCCCGATGGGTGTTTTCATATATTTTTTCCTTCTAGGAAGGCCAAGCTGTATCGGTTTGATAAGGACGGGAATCAATGGAAAGAACGAGGAGTTGGAACTGTAAAGCTGTTGAAGCACAAGGAGACTGGGAAGGTCAGATTGGTCATGAGGCAGGCCAAGACCTTGAAAATCTGTGCCAATCATTTAGGTATGTGCGTGGACTCTTTTTTGGATCGTTTAAAGATCTTGAATATTCTGATGGTCTTAGTTTGGTGTTTAATTAGTTTTGTTGGATTGGAGACCCTGAACAGTTTAGGTTTTGATTCAGTGGTTAGCAGATAGCATTTCTCATTCCTTTTGCAGATTTTACCTTGTTTAAGACAACAAAGGTATGAATAACCTATGGAGCATAGCTCCCTTCTCTTTTATCATGTCCTTAAATGAGCGGTTTTTATTTGGATAATCTGGCCGATTTATAAAGAAGGATGAAGCTGTAATGGCGACACTTCAATTAGATTTTGCCTTTTAGGTTTTTAATGCAAGATTCTTTTGTTTGAACTTTATTGCACCCCAGGCTAGAAGATATATCTTCCTTTGGAACCGGATTATGTGCTATGTGTGCAAATGGAATTGTCACCACTGGTTGGAAATTGTTTCCCATAAACCAATGTACCAATGTGACTATCCAAAGACCTAATGAATATATTCTCAATGTGTTTTTTTAGGATCTCCCCAATGATTAATAACCTTCGGAGCATAGTTTCCTTGTCTTTTATTATGCCCTTAAATATACAAGTTTTTACTCATAAATTTCCCGATTTATAAAGAAGGATACAGCTATCTTGGCGATTTTTGAATTAGGTTTGGCCTCTATTTGATCTTCCAAGGTGATTGGATCTCAGGCTACAAGATGCATCTCCCTTTAGAACAGGGGTATATGTTATGTGTGCAAGTGTCACCATTGGTTGGAAATTATTTCCCATAAACCAATGTGCCAACATGATTATTCCAGGACCTGATTACTATCTCCTAAATATATGCTTTTTAAGCTTTTGCCAAGTTTCAGCTTGGGTTGTCATATTGGATATGAACTGATTATTTGCAGCAGATGAGATTTGTTGTTATTTTTGCTTTGGTATTATCATGTATCATGTTTTTGGGGTTTGGTGTATGCTTATTTTTGTTATGCAGTTCTGCCTACACACTTATCTTCAGGAGCACGACAGTAATGATGAATACTGTTTGACAATACTTGAATTAGGGTTATGAATACTGTATGGCAATACTTGAATTATGCTTTTGAATATCGTTTGGCAATACTTGAACTAGGCTTTTCTTTTCATATATTTATGCAAAGATCTTTCACTTGAACTCCAAAGGTGATTGAGCCCTAGGTGAGTAGATATGTTTTCCTTTCAGACAGTGTATGTGTTGTGTTTCAAAATGAGATGATATCATTGGATTTGAATTTGTAACCATTGGTTGGAAGTCCCCTAAATCTCTTTACCAACGTGATTATCCCTGGACCTGATTAATATGTTCTCATAGTGTTTTAGGCTCTTGCCATATTTCAATTTGTGTTGTCATATTGGATATCCATTGATTCCTTTCAGCTGACGTGATTTTCTTGGTGTCTCCCTTTTGGTTTTGTCCTATATCATGTTCTTAGGGTTTGCTGTATGCCTGGCTTTGTTATGCAGTACTTCCTTCAATCTCGGTTCAGGAGCACAGCGGTAATGATAAATCTTGTGTCTGGCATGCTCCCGATTTCTCGGATGGTGAACTGAAGGAAGAACTATTTTGCATCCGGTTCGCTAAAGTGGAGAGTAAGTAATGCTTTCCCCACTATAATAGTTTTTTATTTTGTTGCTTTTCATGACCATCATATGGTGAGTGTCTGTTGATTGTTGCACTAATTAGTTGAAAGAATTAAATGCCCAGCATAACTGGATGAGATGCACGTAGTTTATTTGTCGTTTGATCTTTCAGACACAGTATTTATTCCTGCAGCTGATCAGTTATTAGATAACCCGAATCCCTGTATTGATGTGCTAAACAGTCATTGTTGAATGATTAGCTAAATATAGTTTGTAAGTTTTAACCAGCACATGTTTTTATCATAGTAAAGGGATAAAGTTTTATGGATTATGAGAATAGTGATCCATGAACTGAATATGGAGTTTTTTTCCATCATACGGCTCTGTAGCTTTAATTTTGTGAACATATGTGGATGTAGACAGGTTATTCATTTTCGTTGCTATTTCAGAATAATCATAAAACGACCTCAAATGACTTATCTTGAGGCTGCTTGGCATCTCCTGTTGTGAAGTTTCCCTGCATAAAGCATGTATTCAAGCATTGACTCATATGTTTGTAGTCAAGCTTTAGAAACTAGCCACTGCTATTCTCTATAGGAGGGCAGGCGGGGGTGTTATGTTTTCTCTTAATGTTTTTGGGCTTCTTCTTTTGTCTCTAAAAAGCATTCTATTCCCTCAATATCAGTAGTTGCTAACTTTGCTTACTGTATCTTTTGAATGCAGATGCTAAGAAATTCATGGAGATGGTTGAAGAAATTGCGAAATCCCAAGACAGAAATTCTGAAGAGGAAGATGAAGCTGCAGATACAGCTGCTGAAACTCTCAGAGATTTGAAGATTGAAGATGGAAACAAGATACAAGAATTCAAAGAAGAGTTGAAAGAAGACACGAATGAGGAGAAAAAGGAGAGGGTAGAGAAGCTGGAGACGAAAGGTGAGGAAAAGGAAGAAGAGAAGTCAGAGGTGAAAGCAGAAATAACACTGGAGGAGCCTCCAGCTGCTACTGAAGCTATACAAGAAGCTTGATTGGTGTCCTGCCAAAAGCTTTTTATGTTCGATCCCCCAATTTAAGATAACTTTGTTCATGATTTTAGCATGGAAGCTATAGTCATAATGTCAAAAAGAAATGCTTAGTGTGTTTCCAGCTTAGGTTATTGTTTGCTGCAGTGTGATCCATTTGCCACTAAATTGCATTTTTTTGCGTCAAATAATCATTGAGGTCAGAGGTCAAGGTCGTCAAAAGTCAAGTGCGATTTTTTTTGCTTCTCTTTGTCTGCTTTTGCAAATTGTCTTTCTCAGAAATTTCCCACCCACAGGATTTTTTTGTTCACTATTGTCGTGTATCGTAGTTTTTGCAATTTCATTGTAATATAACCTGTCTTTTGGTACTAGTTTGATCAGATTATTAAGTTGCAGTTCACTGTTCTTTGCAACATGGCTTTAATATTGTTCAAAGTTATTAAGATTGCAATTGATACATAAGCCCTGTAGAAGCAGTTTAGCCCCACAGAGTGAGACAGTATAAACACGGGTTCCATTAATAATATCCCTACCCATAGGGGCATATAAAATCTATGCGAATATAGTTAAGCAATACATGGATTCCGTAGTTGCTTGTTCACTTAATTAGCATGGTATATAGGATGGAATGAACTTACAGGGCGATTCGGATTGGTTTGTTATAGCACAAATGGACACTCAAATGAGAGAATGGGGTAGAGGGAGGTATTATTAAGTAGGGGAGTGTAGTAAGGTAGAGGGAGGTATTATTAAGTAGGGGAGTGTAGTAAGGTGAGGCACTTGGAAATGCTCTTTGTAGGGCCAATGACTGTAAAATTTCTTACTAGAATGGTTACAATGAATATCAAGGGGCATGTAGCCACTCAGTTGTTTGGCAATAGCTAACACTGGGTTAATTAACTTGTAATTAATTGCGTTGAGAGGTGCATTCTACAGTCCAGTATTAGGTTGATGTGTGATTCTATGTCTAAATTCAACGTGGAGCTCACACATGTCACTTTTAAATAATAATAAAAAAATCAAGTAAATGAAAATTGTATATGTTGGCTCTAACTTTTTGCTCTAAAAAAGGTTAAGAGGAAGGGTTTGCACCTCAGAGATTTGATCGCTCTCAGCATTTCGTGTATAACCGGAGTTAAGATGAATCTATATTGATAACTAACTAATCGAGGTTTATGGCATATGGTGGAGTTAGTTTGATTGAAATTATCTTTTTTATATTTAAGTGGGCATATTGAGGAGATGAAGAAGGTGGTTTCTCTAAACAAATTTAGTTACAAAATACGCTTAAGATTCAAGTAAATGCTAACTAAAAGAAGCAGTAACCCAACTCTTTACAAACAGAAGCTATATATACATAGGATGTAGGATTTAGAGTAGCTCTCTTTGGAGTGCAGTGACAAGAGAAACTTATGCATGACTTGGTATCACCATTCCTATCAATAACAATATTTGGCTATGTTATCAGCATCCATATCAATAAGGAGAGTTTAGCTAAGACATGTAAATGTCTAGGAGTGTCATTATTGGGGTTGCTAGATCAATTATTGTGTGGCTGTGGTCCACCTATATTGTCATGGATTAGTCTATCAATCTCAAATTTATGTTTTTTGTTTATGCATTTTTTTTTTTATGTTGTAGGTAATAGGGCAAGTCAAACTAGCTAAATCTTGTGAGAAATTGTAAGTTGAAAATTGTTTGGAATGTATAGAATTTCAAGGGAAGGACTATCAATCTGCTTAGCTCTTTAATAATCACACTATTATCAGATTCTAATACCACTTCAAAATTAGGGTCTAAAGAATTCTTTTCAAAATAATATGCCTCCTTTGTAGATTAGCATTACAAGTAATGTTGTGTGCTAGCCTTTGCTAATGATGCCAATCATAGAACTGTGTTGCTTGACAACTTACAAAGCCACACTATTCAAATTAACCTAGTGATTTATTTATTTAGCACTTAAAATACAAAGTTATAAACAATAAACAAAAAATTATTTGATTGCACATAAAAGCTTAGTGCATTAAATATACCACCATGAATGTACAATAAGGTATAAAACAATACAAATTCATGAATGGAAACTGTACACGAATGGAAATTGTTGTACAACTCTATAGGCCACTCAAAGATCGTACAACATGAAATGGCTCATAAGAAAAGCTTAAAACCTCAAGCTCCTAACGCATCACTCACTCATTAACCTCAAAATATAAAGTTCTCTCTCTCTTTATATACATATATAGGCTGAAGGTTAGCTTAATTGGTTGAACCATCCTCCCAAGGCATGTTGTTGATGGGGAGGCTATAAGACACATGGTCAAATTCAATCGAGTCTCTTTTTTATATATATAGCCCCATGGGTAGCTTGATTGGTTGAATCATCCTCCTAAGGCATGTTGTTGAAGGGGAGGCCATTGGACACATGGTCAAATCTTGTCAACACCTTTGAGGTCTCGAGTTGCTATTGTTGTTGGTGGTTGAGCTACCTTCCATCTAGATATTCTAGGAAAAAGGGGTTGAGGTTTTCCTTGGAATATATATATATATATATATATATATATATAGTCATTTGGTGACGAAAATTGACCACATCAAGGATCAACGTTGATGAGATCTTCCACGAGTTCTCTACACTCATTATAATGTGCATGTGCTTACACTAATCCATATGGTGCTATTACACAATTCACTTCCACATGCGATGACTATTATTAGAAGTTCATGTAGTTATATCACTCTATACCTAGGAAAGTTAAATAATTCCGTAGCATACTAATAATATAGTCTAACCAAGACCTAGTTGATTATGTCTCGAATGCTCATCCATGCATAAATCTATGATGCTTAGACAAAGAGAAAATTGAAAGTTTTATAATTCCCTAGCATACCAATAATATAATATAACAAGACCTAGATACAAAAATTGATTGAATGCTCATCCGATCTATTACTTCATGTAGGATATATGTTCATCCAACCTATTACTTCAAGATATAGCTACTATGCTTAGATAAAGTGAAAATTCGAAAGTTTTATAATTCCCTAGCCTAGGGAATAATATAGTTATCAAGGTCTAGTTGATTATGGCCAGAATGCTCATCCATGCATAGATCCAACCTATTACTTCAAGTAGGACTAGCTATAGCTACAATGCTTAGGTGAAGTGTAATATTGTTTGCGTGTTGTGGGATAGCCTTTTCAAGTTTTAGTGATTGGGATATTCATGAAACTAACCACTTTATGCAATATTGGATTTTCCCATTGCATGTGGGATTTGTTCTTCCACTATAACTAAACTAACCACTTTTTGCAATATTGGATTTGTTCATTGCATGTGGGATTTGTTCTTCCATCATGTGAACATTAAATTTACAACTAAGTTTAAAATAAGTTAAATTGATTAAACACTATGTCCTAAATTATAGGAGGTTCTTAAAGATCATAATACGATATTGTTTCACTATCCTAAGGAATAACTTTGTCATGTACTCCTAATAAATAACATAGTGCTAGATGCACAAGATTAAACACTACACCATTATTAAGAGTAGATATCAAAGTTGATTGCATTGTCAATTATATAACTCACATTCATTTTATATGTAATATTTTTTAAGTAAGGTTTTCCTTTGAACTATTTGAGAGAAACTTCCCTTTTCGATTCAACTACACCATGGATTGCATACACTACATATTAGATTGATTGGATTGCAAATGTAAATCTTATATTTTTTATTAAGCTTAGAAACA
>JZKD02S1628854.1:29381-44492 GCA_000966675.3 Picea glauca
CATTACTAATCTAAATCACAACTAATGGCCTAAAGCCGACATAAATAAAATAACATTACTAATCTAATATGCCCCAATTAAGTGGTAATGAGCCAATATTAGGGCTTAACAATCTGAAACTGATACAAAATTTTCTTCAGTGTGTTTTATGCAATTCCTCCAGGTGTCACTACTTGAAACCTCTCAGAAAAGTATTTATAGAAAAAAATGGCATACCTTGTTGAATTCTGG
This sequence comes from Picea glauca, assembly GCA_000966675.3. Taxonomy (NCBI): domain Eukaryota; kingdom Viridiplantae; phylum Streptophyta; class Pinopsida; order Pinales; family Pinaceae; genus Picea; species Picea glauca. Next base: position 29,613 of record JZKD02S1628854.1, read on the forward strand.
ATTATTCTAGAGAGCGACCTTGTAGAGCATGCCCCACACAAAGTGTTTGTTGAATAGATATGAAACTGTTACAAAGAATACTAAAGATTGTACTCTAACCAACACATTTTTTCTTACTTAATTTGGATCTTTTATGAATAATTTATGACATTTTTTTTTTCTGAAACACCTATTTTTGACTAGTTTCTGGACTAGCCACAAACCCTATTTTCCACGGAGTGTAACTCCAAAAATACAACGACCCACAAGATGAACTTTTTTACCACAGATACTTGGATATGTTTCCTCAATTGAATATCAATTTCACGGTCTGAATCATTCTATAAAAAAAGGTATTGTGAAAATGGTGAGATGACTTGTAAATAACATACCTTAGAAAACATCATCAAAAGAATTTATCCTTCCTTGAATTCTGCCCTTCTTTTTTTCACCTTCCCTCAAAAATTCGGCTTAGATATCCTTTGGTTACCTCAGACACCTATAGGTATTCAATATGCTCAAGTGTGATTTAAATGAGAGCCTTGCCTCTTATTTATACTCTCCAAGTAGCTTCCGTAAAAACATCTTATAGGTCACTTTGCCCACTTTCCTTATTTTAGGGTTAACCCACTTCTAATTTCTCCATTAAATTTATTATTTAAATAATTGATTTTGTATTCACTTTGAATTATAGTGCACTCATCACTTCACTTTATTATTTACCTTTAAAAACTCTTAAACCACTTTGACTACTTTGGCCATTTGGGGCTTCTAGATGACAACTGAGGGTCCTCCAACTTCATAAGGCCATAACTCTCAAATCGTGAGGAGTTATGTGATGTTCCACATACCACCAAAAATGGAATGACATGTAATATCCATATAGAATAGTATTACCTGAAAATATATCAAAACTCATACCGTTATCCATCAAAAAAACTTGGGTCCATTACCCAAACAAGGGTTCTCCAACTTCTCATGGCCATAACTCTCTAACCGTGAGGAGTTATGTGACGTTCCACATACCACCGAAAATGGCATGACAAGAAATATCCATATAGGATAGTTTCACTGAAAAATTCACTGGTGTTCATCTCATTATTCCACAAATAAGCATGGGTTCTCTAACCATACTTCTAGGATAACTCAATCCGCAAAGCATCTTCCCATGAGGGCTTTCACCATAAGGGGGGCGCTTTGGAGTTCATCCATTTCTACTTATTATCAACCATGACAAGAAAATAACAAGTCATCTTTACATCAAACAATATTGGGTCCATTACCCAACTTTTGTGCTATGGGGCTTTCTTCAAGGGTTGACATCAATGACAACCAACCTTAATCAACACTTTCGGTATATGTTTAACCCTTTTTCAGACCGAATAGACTAATTATGAAAAATGAATACTCTGGACCTAGTGACCAAAAGAGTTATCCTCGGTATGATTTTATTATTTTTTAGTCCCTAGAGACTAACCTTACAAACAAAATCACTCTAGAGTCTTATTTTAGTGTTTTTCAGACTCTCTAAAAAGTGAAAAACCACCGAGCTTACCGTCTCTAGGATCGTAAAAACTCACATGAAAGGAGTCTTGTTGTGTCATGTTGTAATCGCATCGCATTTCTCATCCTTGCGTATTTGGCCTAATGTCGGCTTCATGTTTCTATTCACTGAACCTTTAGAGCATTCCTTATGTGAAAGCCTTGTAGCACTTTTTGTCCTTGCGATCTGACACCTTGACCCATGGAGGAATTTTCCCAAGTGTCCTTATCCTGAACATGTCTCCTTGCACTAAGCATTAGTATGTTCCATGAGCTTGGAACCAGTTTTCTTACCCGTGTCACTCGTTCCTCCTTTGTAATGTAGCATTCTTTTATTTTTTTTCAAGCTCGTTAAAATTTTGAAAAAGACACAAAGATAAAATATTCCAAAATGAGGGAACGTGATATACTTTCTCTTTTATCGGCAACAATATAGTCGCCCTTGGACAAAGCACATTCTTCCATTTATTCTGCAAGCATTGGGATATAGAATGACATTAGGAAGTTGTTCTTGTTACATAGAGTTGTGTCCTCCTCCATTTGGTTACTCTTCCAAACATATGGAGAGTTTGTGGTGCCTCTTATATCATAGACTTAAGTCAATAATATACTGCCTAAGTCTCATCATTTTGTCATGCTTTTGTCCAAGGGAAGTTTTTTCCAGCCTAAGTCGACCATTCTGTAATTAGTCTCTTTACCTTCATGATTCGGCCATCCCGAGAGTCCAGTCAAGTTGACATTCAGAATCAATGAAGTTTTGTATCCGATTATTGAGGTCCCCCAATATTTCCATGACGGCATGTCGAAGACCTCGGAGTTGTGAGTCTTACACTCTTATTATACTCCTACTTGAGTTTTGAATATATTGAAGTTGTTGCTCGAGCTATGAATTTATCGTCTCCAACCACATGCATTGATTCCTCCTAAATATTTCTATGACATTGTATATCTTCTGATGATTTTGATATGTAGATTCGTTGTGTATTGTCCACAACTACACTTTATATTTTCATACACATTAGTCATGTAGCCATGATTACTATATATATGGCATGGATCTGCATTGTACTTGATTGTAATCCATGATTAGTTTTGATCCAGGTGGATATTGGTGGCAAACCACCTTTTCCAACTAGATCAAAACAATTTTCTAGTGATTTTGGTAATTTACTAATTTTAGCAGTTTTTAACTTCCGGGGCCATTTTGAGGCCCTAAATGAAGGTTTTTTTGATATTGTGATTCTCAAAGATATCCAAAGGCTCTAATTGAGCCCCCTAAATGAATCTCCTTGACAATACCTTTCCAACGAGCTATCATTCTCCCCAAATGGAGATCATATGCTAAAGTTACACCCCCGGGAAGTTGATACACCAAACTACCCAAAATGGGGTCCACAAAACTGTTGGCTTTTCATCTTTCGGGGTTAGGGTTTTGGATTTTATTTATGATAAAAATGCCTTTAGATCCTCATTTTAAAATCATCTTCTTGCGAGTGCGAGTAGCAAACACATCTCTTCTCATAGTTAAGCTGCCACCATTTTAGCGAGTCTTTCACTCTGTATTTTTATAGTCTTTGTACATTTTTGCTCATTAATAGAAAATTGTGTATTACTGTATCTCTATGTTTTTGGTTGCATCTCTGATACATTTATGTTATATTATTGAATATATGAGATATCTTTGTATATTTATTTATTATATCTTCGCTCTCATTTCATGCCGAAAATAATATGGATCAGTGCTATCAGAACAGGCTGCTCTTGATCGTTTTTTAGTGCATGTCCCCAGTGAGGTCCAAGTATAGAAAGTTGGATCTTGAGCTTGTCTCTCTTGAAGAAAATCACTCTTGCACCTCCAATAAACCCTCCATGGTGGAATAAAATAAAAATGACAGAGCAACCGATTCTATTAATCTGTTGCTTGAGAAAACTCTCACACGACAGAGGGACAAAATGATGGAGAATTTTTCCCACGTCCTTCAACGCTTGTCGATAACAATAGGCGCGTCTTCATCAAGAGGCCACTTTGTAAGTACCTCTCTTTTCAAGGTACAAGTTAATTTTTATATTCCCATATTTTAAGAACAAATAGATGTGGATGCCTTAGGTAATGGTTAAATCTGCTAGAAGGTTATTTCTCTATTCATAAATTTTATGACAGGGAAAAGATCACCTTCGCAATCCTTAAGTCTTTCCCCCATGTCAAACATTGGTGGAAAACTTACTAGGGACAAAGTTCCACAGAGGAGTATCTAGTATATGGGGTCGAGCCCACTTGGGATTTTTTTGTTCATGTGATAAAGGAACAATATTAACCTGTTGGCAACTATGAGGACTAGAACATGAGATGAACCACACTACGACAAGAGAGGGGCCAAGTAGTTCCGGAGTTCACCAATACCTTCCATACCTTGTGCACCAAGTTGGGTATCAAAGACTCCGAACTACATTTGGTTCTAAAATACCGTGGGGCTCTACACAGATACATCCAAACTAAAATGGATTTTCTGGACATCTCATCACTCGGTGCTGCTTATCGATATGTTGTTAAAATCAAGCAGAAATTTAAGCACCAGAAAAAATGGGAGTTTGGGTTTGCAAATATGCAACAACAAAAGTATGATAAAGACGACCCTAACAAACAGTATCGCAAAAACTAGTCTAAGCCACGGGAAAATAAGGGTCACGGGAAGACAAAGAAGGACATTGGAAAATGATGCGATTTACAAAAAATCCCCTGTCACAACACCGATGAATGTCACTCAAAACAGTCATTGGTGGCTGATATCAAAGACAAGGAGATGAACCTTGATTCTGAATCTGATTCTGAAAATACTGGTAAAAGACATATCGTTGACACATACCCCACTGTTATTGTCACGACCCTAGCAATTCAACCAAAATAACCAACAGATCCTGAATAAGGGGAGCACCTTTTTCATTCACAGATGTGGGTGAAGGGGACCCCACTGCATTTTATTGTTTATAGTGGAAGCCAAAAGAACCTCATATCAGCAGATTTCATCAAACAAATGGGTTTGCCGACAACACCACACCCACAGCCATACAACATCGGGTGGCTTCTCCAAGGACAAGATCTTTATGTCAGCCAGTAGTGTTGATTGTCATACAACATCCAATCCTTCAAGGATGAGGTATTATGTGATTTTTCTCCACTGGATGTCCGTGATGTTCTCGTGGGCCAACCATATATGTGGAAGCTCCATGTTGTTTATGAGTCTCGACTCCGCAGTGTCATTGTTTCTTTGGGGGGTCATCTCTACAGAATACCATAGGTATTTATGACTATTGTTCCACCTAAACAGTGTCACAAGGTAGTATCTCATACTAAATTCATCTTCTTCACAATCTGTTCAAAAGGTGAACAGAAGGATACTGCAACCACTACAGCCTCGGCCCAGGCACCTTCTATCCAACAGAAGCATTTCAACAAGATTATAGAAAAGTGTAAAGATTCCTTCTGCACACAGGAATATCATGTAGCCATACTGGTTAAAAAGGTCCAACCCTTCCAGCCACAGGTCTGTGACAACCTTCAACAAGCTAAGCAACACAACTTCTCCAACAAGGAAAGCAACTCATCAAGATACAGATTCAACAAATGTTTTTCCCTCTCCCCCGGGCACTGAACGCAATGGAGACCATTTATTTTTAAGGAGGGAGGATTTTTCCAGGTGGATATCAGTGGACACCCACCTTTTCCAACTGGATCAAAACAATTTTCTAGAAATTTTGGTAATTTACTATTTTTAGCAGTTTTTAACTTTCGGGGCCATTTTGAGGGCCTAAATGAAGGTTTTTTGGGATCGAGCTTCTCAATGATATATGAAGTCTTTTATTGATCCCCTGCATGAATCTCCTCTAAGATACCTTTCCAACAAGCTATCATGCACCCCAAACGAAGATTGTATGCCAAAGCTACACCCCCGAGAAGTTGATACACCAAACTACCCAAAACAGGGTCACAAAAATGTTGGCTTTTCATCTTCCAGGGTTAGGGTTTTGGATTTTCTTTATGATAAAAAGGCCTTTGGAGCCTCATTGTAAAATCATCTTCTTGCAAGTGTGATTAGCGGACACATCTCCTCTCAGAGATAAGCTGACACCATTCTAGTGAGTCTTTCACTCTGTATTTTTACAGTCTTTGTACATTTTCGCTCATTAATAGAAAATTGTGTATTACTATATCTCTGTGTTTATGGTTGCATCTCTAATACATTTATGTTATATTATTGGATATCTGAGATATATTTTTACATTTCGTTATTATATCTCCACTCTCATTCTGTGCCGAAAATAATTTGGATCAAGTTTATCCCGAGCATGGGTATGCCCACCTCGGTGAGATTATCATTATTTTGCAGATGACACACTCATGAATACTCGTCTTGGGATCACTTGAATCTGTGCCTTCCCACTGTAAAAACATGTTGTAATGCATTTCGACCATTAGTTTCTCTTATGACCTCACACATTAAGGGGCATCTATTGTAGTCCAAAAATGCCATGCCTATGTATCCAAGACATTGGCCCATCCATTTGCATCCTTTGCCAAGTATACTGTAGAGGTTCCTTCTAAAAAAAAAAATTATTGGATGATGTATGCACCCTGCTACACTATTATCCTACATACATATGCATTATGCATGCTTGTCCTCCCACGTACATATGCCTACTACATGCTATTCAACCTGCGTTTACCTCCAAAAAATTATTTTTTTATAAAATTGTGCATATTTCGACATAATTTATTGGCTATGGAGGGTTTCCTAACCATTCCATGCTCTGTATCCCATCCCCAAACCGAAGAACCATATTTTTCTCATATAAAAATAGGTCTAGGGGAATCATTTAGACATATGAACAAGAGAATAAGAAAACTCTTCCAAAATCCTTTCCCTCTCATTGCCCAAGTTTTGCATCTTCCTCCGAGTTTGATCCTCAACTTTCCCTTCCATCCATTCTCCCTATGCAACCCTTCCTTCTTCTCATGATGGCATGTTGGTTGTGAGAATTCTATGTGGGATTGGTGCACTTGGAGCCATGACATAAGAGCCCGGACTTGGTTCGTAGAGTAGTGCCTACAAGCAAAGGTTGTAACCTTTCATATTGTATATGAATAAAAGAGATTATATTTGTCCCAAAACTTTATCTATACATGTTCTTATCTATTTGATCATTTACATCTATATTTAGGCTTTTAAATAATTACTAGAGATTGTATATGTTGTTGTGTTCTTAGTCTACTGTAGGTCAGCATTAGGAGGAGATTTCTGATCTAAGAGGCAACAACAAGTGGAAGAGGTCTACATCAACCGTAAGGACTCAAGGTGCTCTTTATAACCTTATCTTCCCTCTCTCTCATCACTTAGTCTAGATTGTTTTGGGGTAGATTAAAGATAAGTCAATATTTTAAGGGAGTTATCACTTTGCCTATTCCTTAAACCTAGTTTAGGGATATTTTCCCCATGACACTCTTGTTGGGGAAACATAGTTAGTGAACTGTTTTGGAGTTTATGGATTTTTCGAGCCAAATTTTGTATCTTATTTTCTCTACTCATGGAAAAGCAGTATTTATATCTCCTACTTTTGGGGAAAATACATGGATTCATGTATTCTACACAATGTAAATTTCTTTTCTCCTTGGATGAAATAAATTTTACATTTTTTTTCTATATATATATATATATATATATATATATATATATATATTCCATCAAGATACTTACAACCCCCAAGCATTTGGATGATTTCAACATGATGAGGTAAGTGAGACATTATTAAGCCATGATGAAAATCAGATCAGTTAAGAATGCAACCAAAATGAGAGACTAAAAATCAACAAATCCAAAGGATGGAGAGATGTTTACTGAGAAAAGAATAGGTCTGAAATCCTCATGATTGATGGGACTAAGATTAAATTTTTAGTCAACCATTGGATTAATAAATGAAATGATTGATGCCAAGAAAATTTTTGAAGATATTCCAACAAGAAGATGGATATAACAGTATTGTCCACTGATCTAAACCTGGGAGTGATAAGTCTCCAATAATTGGTTGTTCTGTCACTCCTTCAAAAGGGTTAGTAATAGATCGTTTTACTTGAGCGATTTGCAATAAAAAGGTAAAGTTGAAGTCTTATGTACTTGAATTCGAAGTGAATGAAAACCTCTTTAGTCTTCCTTATGTGCAATATATCATGCTTGCCTTTAACATCCTATGTGTGGAAATTCATAGAAAAACAACATAAGAACATAATACACATAATGGATAAGACACTTCACTTGATAACGGAGTTCACCCTTGTAGTGGGCTACCTCTCTGGGCCATGCTCCAAAGCCTGACCACTTTATTCTTCTCGACGTAATGATGTCTCTCCTTTACAAGTTGTAAGGCCAAAGTCCCTCTTTGGTGACGGCAACAAGAGATCATAATGTGATCAGGAATGTATCAGGCTTCACAAGTTCTCATACTCATGAGGCATCCATGATGCTGACATGGACATCATTCCACATACTCAATACATAAAAAGATGAAGAATAAAATATGACCCCCATCAACATGGAGCTATCAAAAGCCTTAGATCTGTTGCTCAGATCCAAAACATAAATATGCAGCCCATACAAAAGATCTCGGAACCCACAAGAATTAGAACTGCTTCATTGGCCACTTGTCATGCAAGTGCCACAATTTATCTGTCACGTATAACTGATTGATTTGATGTGAAAGGAAGATAAGAAACAAATAGATAGAAAGAATAAGTTGATCATGTTGACTTGTTGCAGCTTCTCTCTGCTCCTTCAGACCTATAACATGCATGCTATGCTGCAACAATTAATGACAAAACAACATAATGAAAAACATGCTTGCATTGGCTTCTCCAACACTTAGCTTGTTGATATGAAGCTATGCTGCAAAAATAGACATCGTCATTGAATTCGTGTCATCGAATTACCCAAAAATGACTGTCAAATCGTCTCCATCCAAGTTGGACACTTTCAGGCCCAAGAGACACCTCTGCCTCGGTTACCGTGCCACTGCATCTGCAATAAATGACTCATTCTAGAATTAAGCTGCCGAATTTTTTCTCAAATCAGGAAACTAATATCACCCCTGCATTCATGGTGTCATTTTACCTAAAAATGTCTGTCTCCACGTCTCGATCCAAGTCAGGCACTTTCTGGACCCAAGAGGCAACCTTGCCTCGGTTTGCATGCCAAAATATGTATAGTCCATACAGAGTCTGTACAGGTAGTATAGTCACGCTCAGTACTCCACTCACTGGTGTGTTCTGTCCTGAATACACACACTACGAACTTGAATCAGATGCCTCCTTTAAATAACATTTTTTGGGCAGTTATGTCATCAATGACATGCTTGGGGCACGCTGGTAGCTTGGCTAAATTTAGGATGTTTAGTTGGAAGAGCTCCTGGGGTCGAATCCCATGGACTTTACCATTTTGGCGAACAATTAAAATCGTTTTTGCGTGCGCCCCAGCTAAATATAGCGACAGTTTTGGCGGTGGTTAAATTTGGCAGAATGGCTAAATATAGTGGCGGACTGTTGCTAAACCATCGGAGATTCTGGAAGAAGTTTGGCGAAGGTTAAATATAGAGAAACTGCTATATATAGCAGAACTACTGCCATATATGGTGGAGTTCTGTTCAATATATTTTTTTTAAATATTTTTTCACGGGCCCTCATTGGGCATTTCCGAGGTGCCACGTGGCGCCTCCCCCATTGGGCCACGTGGAAACCTCTAATTCATCCACCTGGTTGTTGATGTCACCACTGTACCAGACCATCCACGTCATCCTGGACATGTGACACCTTTTGGGTGGTGCCACGTGCCACTTTTTCACTAGTCCATGTGGAACTCTGAAAAACCCAAATTTGAGTGACACGTGGCAGCCTCTAGTGCTGCCACATGGTATGATGAAATCATCATGACATGTGTCACTCTCTGCACTTTCCACGTAGACTATACAGACACTGAAATCATCCATATGGATGCTGACATCAGCAGTACGGATGCTGACTCATCCCTGCTGACTGGGCTAGGTTGACCAGAACTTTGACTGCTTATAACTTTTGATCCGTAACTCCATTTGACGAGCCGTTTGCACCATTGGAAATCTTGTGATGCGCTCTTCACGATCATATCATTTTAATGGAGTTTTAGGAACTTTGATTTTTACCCTTTTTCTGCCTACTGAGGCCATCCTGAGCCTCCTAGGACACTTCTGTGCATTCTGGGAAATTTTAGAAACTTCTTTGATGTTCTCTAGATCCATCTGAATCATCCACAATGTTAAACCATGCATCTAGCTAACCTAAAAGAATATATCTTGCTGCTTTGTATAAGAGGCAACCTTGGATAAAGAAAGATGCAAGATAAACGGCAAACTCATCCTTAAAATACCAACTAAATAGAGCATGAGATGTGTACATCCAAATTCCAAAAATCAAAACTAAGGGTGCTAAAATAAAATATCTCAAAAGAAAAAAGAAAAAAAAGAAAAAAAAACAGCTAAGCTCATTATGCTAAGAAAAGTATATATAGGAAATTGTATTGGCTAAAACTAACCAAAGAAAAATAGTCAATGTGCAAGCAATCATTTGGATGACTCCAAAACCATGATAAAATAATCATCCAAATAAATTACAAGGAATTGGAGTGGGTTTAATTTAATTAGGGTAGAATTAATCACTCAAAAATTTGATTCATTGTGTATGAGATAAAAAGATCAACACTCTAATTTGATCAAGCTAAATCTTCAAATTACAGTCATGTAGGTATTAAGATGAAACAAATTTGAGTGCTCATTTTCACCCCGAGGGTGCTTGAATATCATCCTATGTTTAAAAGATCCCAATTGTGAGATGAGAAAATGTTTGAAAAATGATTTGACATGGTGAAGAACGAATAGAATCAAGGATCTGAAAATTGTCCCAACACATAGAGAGTTTTCAAAATGGAAATAAAACATTTTTTTCCATGTCAAAATTAAATTCAAAAAATCCATTCAAGGAAAAAAGTAGTGGGAAAGCCTTCTATTTCTTTCCTCCTTTGATGAGAATTTCATGTATTGTTTAGCCAACAATAAAATGAAAAGGCAAACAAACAACTCATTAAAAACTAGAAACCAAAATTAAACTATGAGTAAAGAAAGGACATTGGCCTATTATACCCTAATCATATCCTATGCTACAATGGTCGAAAAATGAGCTATGTTAATTCATAATTCCAATGTAGCCATCCATATAATCCTAATCTTGCAAACACATGTTCATGAAGAAATATTAGTAACAGAACTTGGAATAAAAATAGACTAAAAGTAGGAAAAACAAAACATCAAAAACTCTATTCACCATACTAAATATGTCATATGATAATTCATGGGAAATCTATCTAAGTAAGATCCCTCCAACCATGCTTAAATTCTATCATAAAATGTTGCACTGTTATCATAGAATTGATGGAGGTAGTTTAGGGGAAAGTAGCATACCAAATGAGAACCATGCATAGAATTTGTGTAAAATGTGCTCGGTGAGAGAATCTTTGTGTTAATAAAGTTGTTTGTCCTTAAAAACAAACAAAAAGAATGAGGGCATGTCATAACCATCGATGTAGATCGAAGTACCTCATTATCTTGGCAAGACTCCCTAGACTCGTATTTCGAGCAACCATGAACTTGAGATGCATTAGTGGAATCGAATGATATATATGGGTTAGGGAAAACCATGGTATAAGAGATATCTTGAAAACAATGGTGTATTCCACTAACATAAACAATCTCAACTAAAGGGCTACTTGAACAACAAGACTCTCTATTAATAAAAAAATTGAAGACGAAAAAGAATAAGACATGGTTTGATATACATATGCTACGACATTTCCTTCATCCCATGAAAAAATTTGATAAGACATAGTTGTAATAAGTTCACGGGAAGAGGCCTTATCCTCTCTATATTCTATATGCACATTACCACCATCAAGTACTTCAAAAGGGGTAGTCTCTATTGAGTTTTTTTTAATAGGATGATGGGCGGCTTCCTAGAATATCAAACCATTAAGGAGATCAGGATACGAAAAATAATAAGTAGAAGAATTAAGAGAATGAAAAACATCTCTTGAACAAGAAACATTTTCAAAAAGTGACTCCTTGAATGGTATTTCCTCCTCCTTAAGAATATCGGTGACTAATTTTGAATCAGTAAGCTCCACACCAAGAATGGTTTCAAAATCAACACGTTCTTCCTCAACATGGTTTTCTTTTTTCAAGCACAAAGTGGATGGTTGTGCAAAAAGAAATATGTCTTGTATGTTTATTTCTTCTCCTGAAGTGAGATGATCAACATTGTTGTTTTGCTCCTACACGATATGAGAATCTGAAATATATTCCATAACATACTCAGGGTTAGAAGAGAGGGGGAAATCACAAGAATACTTAGAACAAGAAGGTTCAATAACTAATCCATCAGTAGTAGGAAAACATTCTTGATCTACATCGGTTGAACTAGAATAATTGATAACAACAGGACAATTCAAATTAAAAGAAACTAATTCCAAATTATCCATGGGTGAGGAAGGATTCATGTCATGTGTGTCTAGATTTTCTTCATTAACAAAATGATCAAAATTTAAGTTTCTCTCCATAGTTTCCTCCATTTCTTGTGATGGAAAAGATGAGGTAGCATAATGAGAACCTGACATAACCATCGGTGTGACCCGAAGTGTCCCATTATCAGTAGAAAAATCGTCATCTTGGTCAGCTACAGAAAAATATGAACTCGAATTTACAACACAAGAGGTCTCCTTTTCGTCACAAGAAAAGGAGGAATAGAGTAGTGGGAGGCTACATATGTTTCTTTCGAAAAATAATTATTTGTATGATCTATATCCCCCATAGTTGATCTGTATTATTTTCAGCACGAAATGAGAGAGAAGATATAATAAAGCAATGTATAGAGATATCTCAGATATCCAATAATATAACAGAAATGTAACAGAGATGCAACCATAAACACAAAGATACAGTAATACACAATTTTCTATTAATGAGCAAAAATGTACAAAGACTGTAAAAATATAGAGTGAAAGACTCGCTAGAATGGTGGTATCTTATCTATGAGAAGAGATGTGTCCACTACTCGCATTCGTTGGAAGATGATTTTACAATGAGGCTCCAAATGCCTTTTTATCATAAAGAAAATCTAAAATCGTAACCCCGGAAGATGAAAAGCCAACAGTTTTGTGGACCCCTTTATGGGTAGTTTGGTGTATCAACTTCCCGTGGGCATAACTTTAGCATAAGATCTTTGTTTGGGGCGCACGATATCTCGGTGGAAAGGTATCCTAGAGGAGATTCATTTTGGGGGCTCAATCAAAGCCTTCGATTATCATTGAGAAGCTCTATCCCGAAAAACCTTCATTTAGGCCCTCAAAATGGCCCTGGAAGTTAAAAACAGCTAAAAATAATAAATTACCAAATTTGCCAGAAAACTATTTTGAGCCAATTGGAAAAGGTGGGTGGCCACCGATATCCACCTAGATTAATCCTCCCTCCTTAGGAAGCAATGATCTCCATTGCGTTGAGTGCCCGGGGGAGAGAGAAAAATTGTTTATTGAATCTGCATCTTGATGAGTTGCTTGCCTTGTTGGAGAAGTTGTGTTGCTTAGCTTGTTGAAGGTTGTCATGAACCTATGGCTGGAAGGGTTGGACCTTTTTAACCAGTCTGGTTACATGAAATTCCTGTGTGCATAAGGAATCTTTACACTTTGTTGCAATCTTGACGACCTGCAATCTTTACACTTTGTTGGATAGAAGGTGCTTGGACTGAGGCTGCAATGGTGTTCTTTTGTTCACGCTTTGAACAGATTGTGAAGAAGCTGAATTTTGTAGTATGAGATACTACCTTGCAACAATGTTTAGGTGGTGTTGATGCTTAAAAGCGCAACGATGAATAATGTGCTCTCAAATGATTGCCAAACTTTATTATTTAACTATATTAATAATAAACTAGTAGGTGGGACCCCCTTGTTAGACTTATGGCACTATGGTGGATATGTTGCGCTTATATTTTGTTTGCCTGTGATGCTACCAACACAGCCTTATAGAGTTCATTTATTTCAAATCATGGTTTAAAAATGTTGTGGTAACATGTGGTGGTTGTGTATTAAAACACGACACTAAATGGCTTTGAGGATCTATGACAGAATATGTTAAGACTGTCATGTGGATGAAATAATTATAATCCAGTTTTGGTTTTAATATTGTATTAAACATGGCATTAAATGGTTTGGATGGTCTTTTATAGAGTTAATAATGTTGACCTTTTGGATTAAAGAACTATATTCAAGTTCTAAATTCGTGTATTATTATGACAAAAGATGGGTGCTCTTGACCCTTGCTACTATGGTTATGTACCTTGTTTGATTTTCGTAAATGGTTGAACATTGGGTTATGTTCCTAGCACATTGTTATTTTAATGAAGTTGACATTACCAAGGGGTTGTGCACTTGGAAAAAGTGATATGGCAATGTATATTTTGTTTATTAATGGTGTAGTTCTATGGTGAATTGTCTTGGATCGTACTTTGAATTGAATGAGTTTGGAAGGGAGAAGTGATGTGCATTTACCGCACGTCACTCAAACTCCTCTCGACTCTGTCACCCTAGTATTCTTGCATTTTGTTTTGTCTCTGGTAGTTGTTCTTGTTCCACCTTGCTCATTTGTGAAGGAGATATACAGTCTTGTTTTTCCTCACACAGGCTTTTTCCAAGTATGGGTTTTCTTACTCTTCCATCCATGATAGTTACTCTTCCCTTTGAATCAATTTTTGGCTCAGGTTGCTCGTGGTATGTGTGATTCTTAAGCCGTTATGATACTTTTTGACTGTGTATTGGTGTTTGCATCCTGAGTTTCATATGGTGGTGGTTCTAGAACGTTGGCACTTAAAAAATAAAATGGTCACTCTCTTCTTGTTATGTAATCTTTGCATAGAATTGTTTAATAAAATTTGCAGTGGAGCCTGCATGGTTAAGGTTTGGGTTTTGGGTTTGGTCTCTCTCTTGAAATTGATTATCATGGTTTGCCCAAGCTTTGAGCTTTGTGAGTACTTTGTCTATGGATTGTTAATGTAGGTCTCTATGATTAATGTTGGTTGTGTAGCCTGATTATCTTCTTGATTTAGAGGTCTTTTACTTTCAGTCGTGTTTATACCCCATGAAGTATTTACACCCTAGAAGTATGTACACTCTTCCACGCGGGGGAGTGCAAAGGAGGGGTACCCCCTCTGTGGGGTCCAGGGGGGCTATCCCCCTGGCTGGGGGG
>JZKD02S1628854.1:48352-65127 GCA_000966675.3 Picea glauca
TTGTATCCCTTCATTTTGCTGGATAATAATAAAGAAAGGACCTGGAAATTTCTCTGGTGGACGTAGCCCACACTGGGTGAACCACGTAAATTTGTGTCTCTCTTGTATTGTGTATATTTTGTGTTTTGTTTCTGCATTTTTTTTATTTTATTGCTCCGCGGTCCTATTTTTCTAACAATTAAGTTTTCTCGTGCCATGTGCATCTATGTGGCTACTGTATACACATTATTTCGACCCTGTGGGTTTTTATGAGAATTGGTGAAAGATTAAAGTGCTCTATGCCTTGTCTTGGAAAAACCCTGAGATGTTAGTTGCTTGCTATAAATTCACCATTTCCCGATAAATATTACATAGTATGAATTTAATGCACCCAGAAGATAATGGAAGCATTATGCATGTTTTTTGGTCAGGCACAAGTTTGTGCTTGGTTGCTCATTTTACAGTGTTATTTAAAGGGATTGGCTTCATTTTGATTCCTGTTGGAAATGGTTGTCTATTATTTTGGAAACCCTTACAACCAAGAGATTTTTTACATATTATTGTTATGTGGTAAATTGTGATAGGGCATGAGTTGTCTGCACTATTCGAATACCAAACCCTCTAGTCGAACCACCTATCCATACCTTCTACTTGTTGTCTTAAACCCTAAATCTTACATTGATATCATTTTACTCTAGTTCGATGGTTGATGGGAGCATTGTGTGTGCTTGGTTACTTGGGCACGATTTTGTTGAGTTCCTCGTTTGGTGATTCTGGAAAAAGTCTGTACATACTTATTATTTGAAGCTTGGGCTCGAAGTATCGAATGTTATTTGGTTCAATCGTTATGTTGATTGTATTAAAAGGGACACCTGTGTGTGAATTGTTTGAGGCCTGAATGAGAGTTATAATGACAAAGACTATTGTGGTTTCTTATATTGATTGCAATGTTGTTTGCTATGAATGTCATATAATGATTATATGGATACAATGGTTGTTGTAATTAATAATTATGGGCATAAAGATTATTGTTTGGAAGCCAACAAGCAATTTGTCAATGAAAGTAACATTTTAAATTATTGTTTTGAAAAAGTGAACATTGTTAAACTTTGAAGGTCTGTACAGAAATATGTTTTGACTGCATGTTTTGATTTATTTTCAATTGAATAGTATCCATATCAATTCCCTATCATTCTATCATTTTTCCCTCATTACATTCCCCTCATAATCCCAATTTCATTTATTGCATCCCTGTTCTATGAAATAAATTTAAAAGGAAAAATATGTGTAAAAGCGACAAAGGGATAACACAACAAGGATTGGTGATTGATATTTTGATACTTTATTACACAATAAATTGTTGATTAATTGTTGAACAATATTCATGTATTAATCCCCTATCATTATACCACTTTTCGCTAATTACACTCCCTCCATATTTCCTAGGAACCCTAACATCCCATGTTCACTTGGCAGTTAATGAATGGTTTGTTATGGATGGATTTGCATGTATCTCATGTCAATTCTTGAGCCAAATTTTGATTCATGTAGTAGAGTGTCATGTATGGATTATTAAGAGCTTCATTACTGATGAACTCCTTCTGCAGGATGAGCATTTTCATTCGGGGCCACAATGGCAGAAATAACACAGGCATGGGAAATTGGAACCGAAGTCTTAGAAGGCCTAGATTTTCCATCCATTTCGATGTTGATCCCCAAGAATTGAACCAGTTGTTCCAAGATGGGTTCTTTAACTGGATTGGTCATGGAATAGTGCACCCTTGTCTAGAAAGAACTCCTTTCCAACCTCGGAACATCCCTGGCATTTTCGTTTCTCCACATGTGTCCTTGCAACCGGAAGTCCCCGCAAATGATGGATGGAAAGAGATCGTAAACCCGACTGTCTCTCACCATTGTGGTTGGCCCAATATGTCATTACATCTCCCACCACCTGTCAATCCTAATGTCCAGATTTTCCATGTTGATTCGCCTATTCAATCTTCATATAATAGTAAAATAATAAAAATTGATGTTCCCCAACCTATGCAAGATAAAGGAAAAGCATCGGCCTCCCCTTCTTCTCCCTCCGATAGCTCCTCAAAATCTGTGTATTCCCGCATGCATTTGAAGGATGATTGTTCCCATGTTATCAACAATATATAACCCCAAGGATCTAACCAACCACGAGCTACTTTCAAGAAATCAAAGGGAAACAACAGTGAAAAAAGAAAAATTTCCTCCCAGAGTGGCAAGTATGGTTTTTTATGATTTGAGTTGATGAAGACAGTGCTAGTGGTTTTCAGAATGTTTGGACAACAAGCTCTGTTTTGGTATTTTATGGATAATGTGGACATTTATATATTTTTTGGATATGATATAAATTATTTTTGATATTTAAATATCCAGTTTAGAGGATATTTAAGGGAGCTACAAGGGTGGCATGTGGTTTAAATGATTATCTTTTTTGTGTTATATTTTATGATTTGAAAAGAAGATATTTACGGGAGTCACAAGGGGTCCCACCTACCTAGTTATTATTAATTAAATACCCTTAACTATATTATTATTATTTATTTCTCCTAAACTAATTAGTTAATTCAAACTAACTTAACTAAAGAAAGTAGTTGAACTACTTCAACTTATTTGGAAAGAATAAAATTTGAATGAGAAGAAGAGACAAGTGGATAATAGAAGGAGAAAGAAAAACTAAGGTTTTCTATGTTGGTTGCATGAGATAGTTTCATTTTTCATTCATTTCTGAGTTTATTCAAAGCCTAATTCTCTTTTTGACAATAGGGTCTTATTGTAGACAGCAAGGTTCAAGACTGAACCAAACTTTTCAGACGCTTGTTTTAAGAGGTATTGATCCATACTTGATAGTCTGTGTATTCTTTTATGTTTGTGAATTAAGTTTCATGGCTGATAAAGGATATCTTGTAGAGTCAAAATGGCAGCAATTTGTGGCAAGCTGATCCAGATTATAAATTTCAGTTTCACTTGATTGTCAGAGTCTTTTTGTATGGTATTCTTCGGGGATATCTAAATCAGACTTTGGTCCATGCCCTCGCGGGTTTTTTTTAAAGAGAAAGCACTTTTGATATCTCAGAATGAAATAAAATCAGATTGTTATTCTGTCTCATATATGTGTATTTATGACTTGGTTACTTTTTTCTTTTTGAGCTCCATGTTTCCTTTATTATCAAAAATTGTATATATCACATAAACTTATATTAATTTTATTTTATATTGCAAAATTATTTTAATTAATAAATCAACCTCAATCCTAGTAATTAATACTTATGAATTGGGAGAATATTTTTGAGGCTATAAAACCAAGTGTGACATTCCCGACTATCTTGTCCTAACCATGCAATATTCAAAAATGATTGATTAAGGTAATTCATACCTTTTCCTCAACATTTATTTTGGTGACCATACTAGGGAGATCTTCCATATCTCTCTGGTTGATTGTATTCGTGAGTATCATTAAATATTCCTGCTTTTGTTTTTGATTCTTTGATTGTTTTCTTTTCCTCATGACAGTACCTATTACAAGGCATCCCAATATTGAGCAAGGTCTTAAAGACCAAACCAACATTGCTTTAAATTTATTCAATACCATCTTAGAAACCACTGACACCTGGGCTAAGCTTGAACACTCATGGGCAGTAATTGAACAAGACATAAGTGTTTGAGAATGTTGGGAGGCCAGGAAAAGGTAGCTTGGGAATCAGTTGTAGCTCTCTTTTTCCTAAAATTTTTTATCCTCTTTTGCATGTCCTTAAATCCTCGCATCTCTAGGAGAAGAAGAGGATTGTCTACTGAAATCACTCCTATAGTTGAAATAGGAAGAATGAATGATGTTTTTTCAACCCAACAAGGTACTCTAAGGATAACTTGATATGATTCGGCTAGTTCATCTTTATCGTCCTCACCTATCATTTACAAAAAGGCATCTGTGGGTGGCTTTGGTGGCACTCGAGGTGCTTCTTCATCTCACCCTTTAGCCTTGTCAGTAATTGGTAGTTTATATAGCCATTAGGTCCCTGTCCAATCTACTACCAACCCCACCAAGGTTATAAACAAGTATGGAATTTTTCAATTCGAGGAAGATGCTACTACTACCCCGTGGCATGTATCTGCCCATTTAAACCTAGAAATTGTCACTCGTCTGCTACCAAAATTTAAAGAACATCTTCCTAGGTTTTCATGAAATAAAACATTCACTACAAACGAATACTTGGTAGCATTCTCTAATTCTTGTCACAATATAGGAGCTAACAATGATACTTGTATGCGCTTATTTGTCAACTCTCTCAAAGGAAAAGCAATGATAGATTTTTTCGATCTTCCTCCCAAGATTCTTTCCACTTGGGAAGAGTTATTTTACTGGTTCAAATCCACTTATGGGAAGTCTAATAGCCCAACCGAACAATTACGGGAATACAATAACATTGTGCACAAAGACGGTGAGACTATCAAGTCTTTCAACCTTCGTTTCACCAAGTTGTATGATAAAATTCTCGAACTTATTTGCCCCCAGAACCAAGTCGCTTTATGCATTACTACAATGCTCTACCTTCCCCTTATCGTCATAGGATTGAAGAAAAATCTATTGACAATATTGGTTCTGCTCTTCATACTTATCTAGAATATGAAGAACAACTGGAAAGAACAAGTCTTCCCAAGGGAGACTCAATTAAACAAACGGACATGTCTTCCCTCTTACAACTTGTACATGATATGAATAATAGGATGATAGCATACGAGTGAAATGGAAATGTCCCTTCACTTACTCCTGGGACATCATCTTCTTCTTCATCATCTTTTAGGAATACTAATGAAAACAACTTTCAGCCCAAGGCCATCATGCCTCGCATTTGGTGTAAATTTTGCAAGGAAAATCACGAGGAAAGTACTTGTGAGGTAAAGAGTGCCAGAGATAAAATCTTTGGCAAAGGGCCTGAAACTAGCATTGTTGTTCTTGATTGGTAAGAACCAAAGGATGTCATGATCATAAACACTAGGAATAAATCATATGCTTCAAAAGGAAAATATGATCCCCCTCGTACTTATTCTAGCCCAAGCTCATCTTCGCAAGCTGTTATTGAACAAGCTACCAAGACTCCTAACAATCAAGGAATTCTCTCCCCTCCTCCCTCTTCCAAATATAACATTCTCAACCAATTGGTTAATATCAAGGTTGATGCTACTCTTCTGGACATGGTTTTCATCCCTGAGCAACAAAAGCATCTAAAATATTTCATGGAAGGAGAAGCCTCCACCATAGACAATCTCTCTGAAGAGGTAAAAGAAGAGGATTCTATTGTAAATAATTTTAGACACCCTATAAAAAATCCCCCATTTTTCATTTCTGTAAAAATTATGGACAAAATAACCCATTCTTGCCTAATTGACGGCGGTTCGGACCCAAGCGTAATGTTGAAAATTATTGTGGAAGAGCTAGGCTTATCTTGTACCAATGAAAATTTTAGAAGCATGCTCTCGTATAATAGTCTACAACAGTCGACTATAGGTGAAATAAAGGACGTGAATTTGGTTTTGTGCGCACATCCTGAAATCAGGACAACCCTTAATATCCAGGTAATTGACATGCCAGTAAGTAACTATTCAATCATATTAGGAAGAGACTAGAAAGCCTTGACAGGTGAATATCTTTCATTTGACGGGACACACTTATCTGTTCCTCGAAATGGAAAGAATATCATATTCCTAAGGGAAGGAAGAATCTCACCGTACATAGAAAGCATCCCACAGCCTAATGTAAACTATGTCGAGGAGGATTTGGGAGTGTACTCCATCTTTGTGGATGAGAATAACACTACCCTGGAACAAATTGATCTGGAGGACGGTATGTGGTGTATGCACTTTGACGGCTCATGCTCCAACGAAGGTAATGGAGATGGAATTATTTTTTACTCATCTGTAGATAAAATTCACAACTTTTCCTATAGGTTAGAATTTTCTTGCACAAACAACGTCACCGAATTTGAAGCATTATTGTTGGGCATTGAAAATACCTATAATTTAGGTTGTAGACACCTTACAGTTTTTGGGGACTTTGAGCTTGTTGTGAACCTTGTACGCAAAATATATTCTTCTAGAAAAAATTTAATGAAACACTACACCCAAGCTATTTGGATGCTTATCTTGAACTTATTATCATTTAACATCACTCATGTTAAAAGGGAATTGAATTCAATTGATGACAGATTAGTTGTTTTTGCAACCTCTCCTACTTGGCAACTTCTGCTACAAAGCCATGATTGTACTTTTCAATATCATGGGGGAAACATCACATAATACCTCATCCCTTAAGGGTTGGATGTCGTATGACAATCAATGTTGTTGGTTGACACGAAGATCTCGTCCCTGGAAAAGCCACCCGATGTTGTATGGTTGTGAGGGTGGTGTTGTCGACAATCCCAACTGTTTGATGACCTTTGCTGAGATGAGGTTCTTTTGACTTCTGCTATCAACAATAAAATGTAGTGGGGTACCCTTCACCCACATATATGACTGAAAAAGTTTCCCCCCCTCTTCAAAATCTATTGGTTCTTCTGGTTGAATTATTGTGACCGTTACAATAGAAGTGGGGTTTGTGTCGATGATCTATCTTCTATCAGTATTTTCATAATCAAATTATGAATCAAGGTTCGACTCCTTATCTTTTATCTCATCCACAAATGATTGTTTTGAGTGACATTCATCGGTGTTGTGCCAGGGGATTTTGTGAAAATCACACCATTTTCCAGTGTCCTTCTTCGTCTTTCCGTGACCCTTCTTTTCCTATGGCTTTGACTGGTTTTCAAGAGAATGTTTGTTAGGGTCTTCTTTATCATACTTTGGTTGTTATGGATTTGCAGACCTGAACTCCCGTTTGTTCTGGTGCTTAAATTTCTTCTCAATTTTAACAACATATCAATAAGCAACAATGAGTGATGAGATGTCCAAAAAATCCATTTCAGTTTGGATGTATCTTTGTAGAGCCCCACGGTATTTCAAAACCAAATGTCGTTCGGACTCTTTAATACCAAGATTTGTGCGCAAGGTATGGAAGGTATTGGTGAACTCTGGAACTTCTTGGCCCCTATATTTCCACAGTGTGGTCCATCTCATGTACTGGTCCTCATAGTTTCCAACGGGGTAATATTGTTCCTTTACCCCATCTACAAAAAAGTCCCAAGTGGGCTCGACCCCATATATTCCAGAATCCTCTGTGGAACTTTTCTCCCAGTAAGTTTCCCACCACTGTTTGACATGGGGGAGAGACTTAAAGAGTGCGAAGGTGATCGTTTCCTTGTCGGAGAAATTATGAATAGAGAAATAACCTTATAGCATATTTAACCATTTTTCTAGGGCATTTGCATCTATCTGTCCTTCAGATATGGGGATATCAAAATTAAATTGTAACTTGAAAGGCGAGGTGCCTCCAAAGTTTCCACTTTATGAATATGTGCATGTTTTTATCGGCAGGTGTTGAAGGATGTGGGAAAAATTCTCCATCATTTCATCCCTCTGTCGCATGAGAGCCTGCTCAAGCAACATATTAATAGAATAGTATGCTCTATCATTTTTATTTTCTTCCTCCATGGAGGGTTTCTTGGGTGTGCGAGAGTGATTGTCCTCAAGAGAGACAAGCTCGAGACCCAACTTGCTATACTTAGACCTCGTCGAGGGCATGCACTGAAAAACGATCAACAACAACGTGCTCTGATACCACTGATCGAGATTATTTTCGGCACAAAATGAGAGCGGAGATATAATAAAGAAATGTATAGATATATCTTGGATATCCAATAATATAACAAAATGTATCAGAGATGTAACCATAAACACATAGATACATTAATACACAATTTTCTATTAATGAGCGAAAATGTACAAAGACTGTAAAATTCAGAGTGAAAGACTCGCTAGAATGGTGGCAACTTATCTCTGAGAAGAGATGTTCTTGCTACTCGCATTCGCAAGAAGATGATTTTAAAATGAGGCTCCAAAAATATTTTTATCATAAAGAAAATCCAAAACCCTAACCCGAAAGATGAAAAGCCAACATTTTTTTGGACCCTGTTTTGGGTAGTTTGGTGTATCAACTTCCCGGGGGTGTAACTTTGGCATACGATCTTTGTTTGGGGTGCACGATAGCTCATTGGAAAGGTATCGTCGAGGAGATTCATTTTGGGGGATCAATCAAAGCCTTCAGATATCATTTAGAATCTCGATCCCGAAAAAGCTTCATTTAGGCCCTCAAAATGGCCCCGGAAGTTAAAAACTGCTAAAAATAGTAAATTACCAAAATTGTGAGAAATTTGTTTTGAGCCAATTGGAAAAGGTGGGTGGACACCAATATCCACCTAGATCAATAGTAAATAAAGTTAGAAATAAACCAAGTCCAACCAAGTCATTATCATTTTCACCAGTCTCATGTAAATCCAAATCAGTATGTGAAGAAATATTAAAACATGATTTATATTCTTCATCCACTAGCTCATATGTTTCATTAGTAAGAGAAACTAAACAAGAAATAAAATCATGGGTAGAGGGCCTGTCATCTAAAGGAAATATATAGCAAATATGAGTAAATCTGACAACAAAAAATTCAATAGATTCATATTTCTCTTTCTAAGATCTGATATCTCTGCACACAAGTCATTATAATTATAATTCTCAAAAACATGCCAAAATTGATGCATAAACTGCTCCCATGTATGAATAGAGGCAACCGACAAAGTATTACACCATCTCACGAATCGACCTGCAAAAGTGAGAGTGAATAGCCTGCAAATGAAACTTCCATTAGTAATATTGTAAGAACAACGAAATTTCTAAAATTTAAAAGTATGTTCATATGCAACTATCTCACCTTCACCATCAAATTTAAGTTGTGACAAGAAATGTAAAATATTTCTAGGAGGTTTGGGAGGTACAGTACCAGAAAAAAAAATCCATAAAGAGATATGTGATGGAGCCATTTATAAATTAAAACAATTAATAAAAATGACTCCACAGAATCATCTTGTCATCTGGCCCTCCTTCTAACACCATTTCTATTGACAGTTCCAAATGGTATGTTAAGTAGGTAAGGGAGAATTCCCAATAGCAGGTCCCAATTAGACCTACTCTTGTTTGGTGTGGTGTTTCCGATAAGTATGTGGTCTGGTTGCCACTAAGAATTAAAAGAAGGAAAAGGAAAAAAAACAATGAACTTCTCCCCAAAGAGTTCTGATTAATTATAAATCTAATCTGAACTGAAAGCAAACTAATCTAACTTAACTACTACTAACCTATCTCACAGGAGAAAAACTAATAGATGAGTATGGTGGAAAATAATACCACTAGAACCAGAAATAGTTCATGTATGCCAATGGTAGGTGATAATAATAATGCTACTAATACATCAACAATTAGTTATAAATGCATTCATAAAATCATTTCCATACTCACAAGGAAACATATGACAACATGAATATATAGAATAGAGTGAAGACATAGTTCATACAACATAATTCCATACTACTTAGGCAAAAGACAAATGCACAGAGAATAGTCTCATGTACATCTACCAAAATCACAAGTTCTCAAAATGTCTCTTGCTTTTCATTCATTCAGAAGTAATAGTATTATCGTTCATTTACAAAGGGAAAAAAAATTATATTACATCTAACGAGTTCTCTTTTATAAGACAATAAGGACACTTCAACTCTAGTGGCTATTCACTTTGTTTTCCCTTTGTTTTGTCATTTTACATTTCGAATTTATTTTACATTTTCGAAAATGAATATGCAAGAGTTATAAATAGAAGATGAAGAGACTCTTGGGTGGTTATTTTCTTCCTAAGGCAGTTTACAAATGATATTCAATAAAAAAATATTATTAACTCTACCCATTGGTGTCATCTTTTGTTCCTCGTGATGTTTTTGGGTGTTTCTGGTGTTTGTATGTTGATTAAGATCATCCTCTCTCCTTCTCCTCTCTCTATCAAGCTATTGTATGTTTGATTTTGACTCAAGTAGCTTGAGTTGTGACTGCTTGAACATTGCATAGTCTGTTCTTCAATCAAATTCAGACCTCTTCTGTGTCTTTTGTTTTCTGAGAATTTTCTATTTGCTATCTAACAATATTTTCTATACTATCATGTTCTTCTCTCTTCTATATTTCCGACAAGTTATCCTAGGCCTGATTTAGTTTCCTGTAACTTCAGATATGGCCATTTGAAGTTTGCACAGACCATTTTACCCCCCAAATTCGTGGAATTTGTTCTTTGTTATTGTTGAGGTATTGTGTTATTAATCTGGCATGAATACCTCTCCTATTACATTCCTCTGTTTGATACCTTTCCAATGAGGTATCATGGGCTCGATTCCAACACTTGTAGCCCAAGATAAGTCCATTTGAAAATTGGTGCTCAACAACCCTTGATCTGCGTATGGGTGAATATGGGTCATTGATCTTTAACCATTATGTATGAACTTCCTTCCGACAGTCAGGCTCTGATAATCATTGAGATTTATGGTTTTTGGACCATTATATAGCTCATCATTCCATAGAAACTTCCCTTCGATGGTCGAGCTCTCATGGTTGTCGGGCTTTATGGTCTTTGAGCCATTTTGCATCTCACCATTCCATAGCAACTTCCTTTTGACAGTCGGGATCCGATGGTTGTCGGGCCATTCTGTAGCTCACCATTTCGTAGCAGTTCCCTTCTGGTGGTCAGGATCTAATGGTCATCAGGCCATTCCATAACATCTTCCTTCTAACAATCGAAAGTCAGGCCCTGATAGTCATCGAGCATTCTGTAGCTCACCATTCCGTATCACATCGTACTCCGATGGTCGTCGAGCATTCTGTAGCTCACCATTCTGTAGCACATCGTACTCTGATGGTTCTAGCTTCTGATGGATCATTTCACAACACTCACACCATTATGTAACACCTCATTCTATGATGTTTCCATCAGACTCTGGTGGGTCGGGGAGGTGAATAAAGATAAGGATTCAATCCTGATGACTTGACTTTGATGGATCATCCCAATCAGGTTAAACAATGCTAAAAAACAAATGAACAATCTTAAGTGTGAGCTTCGATATGGTGATGTATTCATGAAGGGGAGGAGGGGATTATGAGAATAAGGGAAGGTTTGTCTTAATGGTAATTCCCAATGGAATTTACCATGAAGTGAAGGTGAAGACCATTGGGAGGAAGCAAGGAACAAATGATAAAAAATAAAAGGAAATTGAATGAGATTATATACATATATACAAGTCAAAAGGTTTTAGAAAAACACATCGTGTAAAAATAGTCTACCCATGTAAAACAAATTTGACCCATGTAAAATATTTCTAAAGTAAACTTGATTTTTCCCGCATGAAAAATAAATATTAAGGGTATCTTTGGGGAAAACCATGGGGAATAAAAACCATAGGCAATTACCATGTGCAATCAAAACAGGCGGTTTTGCAAAATGAGGGGAAAAATACAAATGAAAACAAGAAAATACAAAAAAGAAGAAATAAATAAAATTAAATATTTAAATTATGTACAAAAATAATAATAAAATAAAAATTAGGTAAAAGAGGCCAAGTTACACACAAGTTAGGGTTCTATGTCAATCATAGTTTTCGGAGAGAGGGGAGGTCGAAAGAAGAACCCAATAGAGATTAATTCGAAGAATCTTGTGCCTTTCAGACCTCGGGAATGTCATAAGGGATTTCATTCGATCAGTCGGATGAGACGAACCCAATGAGGGGAGCCTAATAAGGATAAAAGTTTCAGATAACGATCAAGGTCTCAACCTCATCAATACAAAGGTGATAGGAACAAAATCGGTTGAGTTTTGGGCAAGACAAGGCTTAGTCCATAATGATGATTATTAGCTTCAAACGACAAATAAGATCCACAATAGAGAGAGGTCTAAGCAAGAGTAAGAAGATCAAGGGACTCCCCACATGTATTTCAAGGTTGGAGTGATCATGTAAATAAAGTGGCCCTGCGAACCTACTCCTACAACCACGAAAAAGATGAAATCAGTTATGCAACTAAAAAGACACTTGCCATTATACCATAAACATTACATTCCCTGCCTTCAATCAAACTTATGAATGAGTATTGGGCTTGTTCAAAGATTATCGTGGGTGGTTGTAGATAAGTTTCCTAGAAGTTACATGTGCCAAGTCTCAAACTCAAAAGAAGGATTAGTGATTTTGTGATTCTAGTCAAGAGTTCGAAGCTGAAGAGTACAATAAAGACATTAAACACAACATGCAAGCAAGATGATGCATAATTCATATGCGTTTTTCATTAAGTTATCCATTCAACAAGTCTTCAAAACAAACTCATTCAAGTCATACATTAGAACATAAAACCCTGTAGCCACATATGATCATCAAGTACTCTGGAATCTACAAAAGGTCTCGAGGCTAATGTGTCAATGTCAACAAAACATCATAAGTTAAGAAGCATCATGAAGACATTTGAAAGCATAAGATCAAAAGGAATAATTATCCTCCATCAAGGAAAATCATCAATCAAGATCAAACCCCCAACGCTCTCAAGGTAGGTAGGGAATTAACATTAGGCTTAAGTAGTAGAGGATCAAGCATTAGAGTTCAACTTTTAGTAGGAAGGGCCTTTGCTTTCACTTGTGAAAGAAAAAGAAAAGGGGGCTTGTTGTGGCCTCAACACATCGATTCTGATTGGGTTGGCGATAACACGGATCAAAAGTCCAATTTTGGTTACGTGTTTAGTTTAGGTTTCGGTCACATCTATTGGTCGAGCGAAAATCAGTCAATTATTGCTCTATTGTCAACAAAGGCCAAGTACAATGGAGTGGTCAACATCACTATTCATACACTTTGGCTTCAGAACTTCCTCACTAATCTCAACATCCAGTTTCATCATCCAACTGTCATTTTGTGTGACAATCATAGTACTCTCAAGTTTTGCAGAGACCCAGTGCAGCGACAATGAACCAAACACATCGATATCCATATGCATTACATCAAAGAGCTGGTACATGACAAGATCATTGGTTTGCAATATTATCCATCTACTGAATATATTATAGACATCTTCACCAAGACATTTACTGAGCAAAAGTTCCTCTTCATGCACGTTCATCTCGGAGTGAAGGACACAATTGCTTAGCAACTTCTTTTGTTCCTTCTTCATTTTTTGACGCATTGTACTTTGAGGGGGGGAGGGGGGTTCCCATGAGGTTTTCCCTCTTTCCTATGTTTTTTTAGTGTTTCATTCTTAGATGCATTGTATAATGGGTACCTAACATGGCCTTGGTTGTCGAGACCCATTCATCATGTACACCCTAGTAGTGTTAAAGGGGGGCGTTGGAGATATTATACACTCACCTAGGTAATTATTTTCCTAAGGTTGATAGTCCAATGTTGAGGATGATTCCCTAGATGAGAATATTCCCTCTTGAGAATATTTCCCTACAAATTAGGACGCCTCCTACAAAATAGGGTGTCTTTCCTTTTCAGTTCAGAGTCAGTTACACCTAATTTAGACTAGTGGAGGTCACTCATGCATGGAAACCTTGGTTCTATCACCAACAATTGCATGTTCATATTGGTTTCCACACCAGGAGGGCACATGTCTCATGCATGTGGCCAATGTTTGAAAACAAAGGCATTCTAATAGAGGACACACACCTTCAGTAACCACTCACACAACCAGATCAAATATCAACACACTAATGTTTTGACGTGGTAAAACCCCTACAGGGAAACATCCACAGCCCCAACCAACACAACCACTTGGAGCAGTTGATTAATGCAAAAGAAAAAGATTACATAGAGATTTTACAAGAGATTTTCTCACAATCGATCATAGACAGATGATCCTCCATGCTTTTTAAATGGAGATCATGGACCAATCAGGTGTTAAGCCATAGATCAATGTAGTTGTTAAGATCAAGGAAAATATGAACCATCAGATCATTCTATGTCGGAAACATATCATGACCGTCGGATTTCCTAACTACAAATGCATACTAATGCATACTAAAGAAACACATTAAGAAGCGCACTTTTACCTAATGACACATTAGACCAAGTAGATCTTAACTAACTCCTAAGTGTCTAAATATCCTAACATCCCCCCTTAAGAACAACTTGGGATTGGATTGAAGGATTTACAAAAGTGACACAATAGGATAAGGAAGGAGGCATTAGAGCCTATCCCCCCTTAATGAAAACTTCATGAACTCGTAACATAGATCGAAGTTTAGAAAACTTTGCTTCTGTAAGAAACTTTGTGAAAATGTCTGCAACTTGATCTTCTGTAGGGAAAAATAACACTTCAATGACTCGATCATGAATGAACTTTATGATGAAGTGCATGTGTAGATCGATGTGTTTATTGCGCTAATGTTGAACTGGGTCTTTGGCGAGCTTGATGGCACTCTAATTATCGCACCAAAGGCTAGTCGAATGTTGCTACTGAAATCCAAACTCTGAAAGGATACGTCGAAGCCACAAGGCTTTCTGACTTGCATTTACCATTGCTCAGTACTCTGCTTTTGCTGAAGAAAGTGCAATAGCCTGTTGTTTCTTACAGGCCCAAGTGATAGGTCATGAACCAAGGCTGAAAACATAACCTGCAGTAGACTTCTGATCATCAGGGTCGTCGGCCCAATCTGAATCAGTAAAACTAACCAATAAAGGAGTCCCCCTTAAACTGTAATGTATCTTGAATTGAATTGTACCCCAGACATATCGAAGTATCCTTTTAGCTGCTCTCCAATGGATTTCATGGGGTGTTTGCATATACTGGGCAACAAGACAAACAACAAAGGAAAGATCGGGATGAGTATGAGTCAAGTATAAGAGGCTGCCAACTAACTTACAATACAAAGAGGCATCAACTTCGGGAGAAGTATAGGTGGCAATGAGCTTGACTCCATGCTGGAAGGGAGAAGGGGTTGGTTTACAATCTTCCATGTGAAAGCAACGAAGAAGGTCACAAGCATACTCAAACTAAGAAATAAAAATTCCTTCATTGGTTTGCAAAACTTGGAGGCCAAGGAAATAGTGCAAAAAGCCTAAGTCTGTCATTTCAAATTTCTTCTTAAGGCCGGTTTTCACATGGTTTAAAATTTTTGAGTCACTATCTGTAAGGATAAGGTCATCAACATAACGAACAAGGATTATGAGATGGCTTCCTACTTTCTTGGTATAGACATTAGGATCATAATGGCATCTAGAAAATCTGATGTCAACAAGAAAGCTTTCCATTTTGGCATGCCAAGCTCAAGGAGCTTGCTTAAGACCATAAAGAGATTTCTTTAAGGTGACAAACAAGGCTAGAGTCATTCTGGACATAGCCAAGAGGTTGTTCCATGTAGATTTCTTCTTACAAATCCCCATGCAAGAAGGTGGATTTAGCATCCATCTAATGGGTCTCCCATTTATGTGAGGTAGCAAGAGCAAGAAGAAGGCGGATGAAGTTCATTTTGGCTACAGAGGCAAAAGTTTCATTATAGTCAACTCCTTCAACTTGGGAAAATCCTTTGGCAAATAACCGAGCCTTGTGTCTTTCAACACTTCCATATGATGGATACTTAGTTCTATAATCCTATTTATATCTAACACTATATTTATATTTTCATTAAATACTATAAAAAAACACTATACCCATGCATAATTTATATTTTCTTTAAATACTATTAAAAAAAATACATACACCTTTAATAAAAATAAATTTAAAAAATATCATAAAAAATGAATTTATATTATATTGATGGATCTTATGATGATTCCAAAAAAATCTACTAAGACCATAATAAAATTTAATATTATAAAACACATTTAAAAAAATATCTCTTTTGCGCCGTAAACTTTTAAGAAACAGGTACTGCACTCGTCATTGCCAAAAAGAAATAATAATATAATTTTTGCCATTGTTTTTTAAAAGATATAGTTTAATAGTGATGGAGGATAAATTGCCTGTCATGAAACTATTTGTCCATTAAATATAATAAAATATCCTATAAAATTTAAGAAAAACACTTAATACATTTAATAAAATTGTTGAAACCATTATATTAATGACATATCCTGATTATAACTATACAATAAGTAAAGCGCTCAGAACTAGTGAAAAGGAAATAACTATGTTGCAGTCCCTGTACTGACATGCTCCCTACTTGTTCTTTGGAAAATAGATCAAACAAATAATAAAATAAATTCAAGTACGGTCGTCACATAAATCTTCAAAACACTTTATTTATAAATATGAAATGTTTGAAAAAAAAAACAATTCTTATGTTTAGAAACGGGACGGAATAACGGATATACGAAAGATGAAAATTTGGATGGTAAAGTGTTTTTTTAAAAGAGGTAAAATTTATTTAAAAGTTGAGTGAGGTTTTTATTCTAGGTTTGTTTATTTTCTAGCATTATTACAAGGATTAACATATATACTTTGAAAGAATTGAATTCAATTAGGAAGGGTAACAAACCTGTTAGTTAAGTATCTCTTTTAAAATTAGTATGCATGGTATTGGCATGGGTAATATTTGTAGTTAAGTTTGATAGCTATAAGATATGAGTCAGAATTTTTAGTACGAATTTTGTAAGATGGGCCTCCAACTTTTGATGGTATACATAAAAAACAAGAAATATTTATTACAATAATATTGGGGGAAGTGAAGGCAGCAATAAGATTTCAAAGTTTTTGGCCAATAAAATATCAAATAAATGAGATTTAAAATTTAAAATTACTTTTTAAAACTTTGCATAAAGAAATGTATATTTTAT
>JZKD02S1628854.1:66581-76605 GCA_000966675.3 Picea glauca
CACGTCATGAGCAACAAACAGTCCAACCAAACCTTCCTTCCCTCGCTTTAAATCAGCGCGATTGACACTAACGCGTGTATTTTGTTAGCGAAAACGAAAGTCGTAGAACTGAGTCGAACTGGTAGTTGTGCGCGAGATTTGATCGGCAGACATCTTGTTTTCACAATGGGCGTGGCTCATTCTCCTTCACGGAGATCTGGGAGCGTGATCAAGTGGGTTGGCTTCGTAACGGCCATCTGGGTACAGGCCATTGCCGGGAACAACTACACCTTCTCTAACTATTCCGTGGCGCTTAAGTCGATTCTTGATGTGAACCAGGTTCAGTTGAATAACCTCAGCGTCGCCAAGGATGTCGGGAAGGCCTTCGGTCTCGTAGCAGGGTTTGCGTCTGATTATTTACCCGCCTGGCTTATTTTGCTCATCGGTTCTCTCGAAGGGTTTCTAGGTTATGGCGCGCAATGGCTTGTGCTCAGCCAGAGGATTCGACCCCTACCCTATTGGCAGGTGAGATTTCTTCATTTTCTTGTTCATCTAGAGACTCTTCTTGGTTTTCTTGATTTTCCTGTTACTGACTTTAAATTTCATGTGGACAGATGTGCATATTTCTGTGCATGGGAGGTAACAGCACCACCTGGATGAACACGGCGGTGCTGGTGACGTGCATGAGGAACTTCCGCAGGAACAGAGGCCCTGTGGTTGGAATTCTCAAGGGTTACATTGGTCTCAGCACCGCCATTTTCACCGACCTCTGCAGTGCCCTCTTCGCTAGCAGCCCCTCTTCCTTCGTGCTCATGCTCACTCTTATCCCCGGCATCGTGTGCGTGACTTCCATGATCTTTCTGCGCCCTGTTCCTTGTTCCGCCGACGAAAGAGAAGAGAAAGAAGAGGCCCAGAGCTTCTCCACATTCAATGTCATAGCAATCACAGTGGCCGTTTATTTGCTCGCCTTCGACATCACTGGAAAGCACGGAATCGTGCTCTCGCGCACTTTTGCGGGCTTCTTGCTCGTTCTTCTCGCAGCGCCTCTGGTCGTACCTCTCAAACTTTTTATAAAAGAAAAGAGTTCTAGAGGCGAGCAATTGATTCCATCTTTTTGGAAATGGAAATCCGCGAACACGCAATTTCTAGATATAGAAAAACAAGTCAGAGAGCCGTTATTAACGAGCGTGGAGGAAGCAAAGGGTGCAGAAAACCCTGAGACGTCCGTGCAGGCTAAAGCTGAAAGCATTGCTACAGAACCACGGCCTTCTCAAAGCGAAAGCGTTGCTACAGAACCATGGCCTTCTCAAAGCGAAAGCGTTACTACAGAACCACGGCCTTCTCAAAGCGAAAGTGTGGAGAACCAGATTGTATGCAATTCTAAGCCTCGCATAGGCGAGGATCACACAATATTTCAGGCGATACAAAAGTTTGACTTCTGGTTGTTGTTTTTCGCGTTTCTTTGTGGTGTGGGGACGGGCATGGCCGTCATCAATAATATGGGCCAGATCGGTCTTGCCATGGGCTTCGTTGATGTGTCCATGTTTGTTTCTCTCATCAGTATTTGGGGATTTTTTGGAAGGATTGGAGCAGGGTCCATCTCCGAGCATTTTATAAGGTTTCTGCAAATTTTTCCATTTACAAATGTTCTTGTATGGTGAGAATATCCCATTTAATATCTTCTTCTCAGGGTTTGTGTATTTTTGTTTTTCAGGAAAGCGGGCGTTCCGAGACCTGTATGGATGGCAGCCTCGCAACTATTTATGATTGTAGGATATATATTTATGGCCATAGGTATGCCAGGATCGCTGTACCTTGGGTCGATTGTAGTGGGGGTCTGTTACGGTGTTCGTCTCTCTATTTCGGTTCCCACTGCATCAGAGCTTTTTGGATTGAAGTATTACGGCATGATTTATAATTTTCTCATCCTCAACTTGCCCATTGGCTCTTTCCTCTTCTCTGGCCTATTGGCCGGAATTCTGTACGATATTGAGGCTGCCAAGAGCCATAAAGTCAATGCAAGACCGTACCCCGTTCTTTTAAGTGGCATTTATCCGTCAGAGCTGGAGGACAGCAACAACTGTGTTGGTGCCCATTGCTATAGATTGGTCTTCTTGGTGATGGCCGGAGTTTGTCTTCTGGGTTTCGGCTTAGATGTTCTTTTGAGCTTCCGGACGAGAAATTTGTATTCCAATATACACAGATCTAGAAAGGCCAGAGAATCACAGAAGATAAAAGGCCAGAAAGTCTGAGTCTTTATAATGTATTCTGCTGCAAATTCGCCATGGTTTAGTAACCAATCAAGATGGAAGTTCTCTGGGTGCTTGCTCTCAGCCCTGTTGCAATTTTATTAATCCATCTTGTTAGCTAGCAACCGCTTATTAAATCAGTTTTCCTTCAAAATTTCTGGCTTGATTAGGCACTGGGCTTCCTGTCAACAATTCCTCAGAAAAATGTAATAAAAAACCTGTATAACCAGATGGGTTGTAGAAATGGTACTTCAATTTGATGTGATCATTTTGAAATATTGTAGCTATTTCTTAAATTTATGGGCTAATCGAACTGGTTAATAGTTATGAATGCTTATTCTCTATAAAATTCTCGTTTCTACTCAAGCTTCCATGAATTTTCGCATAGATTTTGAAGAAATTATAACCTGAAAACTATTTTTATGTCTGTTTCTCCATTTATGTCCAATGATGAATGTGTTTCTCAAATGGTTAGGCAAATTCGAAACCGTGGCCAATTTTACTTTTTATAGTTCGACAGAAGGTTTAAATGTGATTTCTTACCTTCCCTACTTTGAGACTTATGATTCAGGGCCTATAGCATTTATATAAATTCTTTATACTTCAGCTGAAGAAATTGTGGAATTGCTTAATAATTCATGCACACAGTGCACTAGCTCAACCAATGATACCAATTGTAATCAAGTAATACCTATGGAGGCAGTTGATTGAGAAGAAAGTCGATTCTGGAAGAAAGCCATGGTTGAATAAATGGAGGCCTTCGACAAAAAAATAGGCATGGATTTCGCCGAGTTGCCTGTTGGAAGAAAACTTGTTGGAAGCTTGGGTAAGTCAATTCTGGAAGCAGGCCGCCATGGTTGAATAAATGAAGGTCTTAGACAAAAATTATACATGTGATTTGATCTAGTTGCCTGCTAGAAGAAAACTTGTCGGTAGCTTATGCAGCGTCATTTCATTAACCGGTGACACGACCATGTGGAATTTAATAAAAGTAACAAATATTTATAGAGTAACGAGTATTCCTGTAAACAAATCTTTATAAAGTAACGAGTATTCCAGACCTGTTACGATGCAGACGCACAAGTAAGATACTTTAAAGAGTCAGTGGAACAACAAGAAGGATAATTTTATCGCGAAAAAGGGAATTTCAACCACCAACTTGCGTGGAATATTTTTCTATCTCTGTCAACTTTACGGTATTGCTTCAACCACAATCCAAGTGGGGTTTAATGCTTTGATATTTTACCTAAGGATATTTTCGCTTCCTCTTTTGCTGCCCTGATATTTGAATGAATCATCTCTCCACTGAAAATTCTCTGGAATATAAGCAGAAAAAGGGGAATATGTAAAAAACGTAGAGATTCGAAGATTCCACATGAAAGTTACAATATAAGTAAGCAGTTTTTGGAAGGAATTTGACCAAGTACTAGTAGAGGAAGTAATTGAATTAGACGTGGGATATTTTAATGAATCATCTCTTCACTGAAAATTCTCTAGAATATACGCAGAAAAAGGGTAACATGGAAAACGTATTGATTCGATGATTCCTCATGAAAGTTACATTATTAAAAGCAGTCTTGGAATTTGAGGATATTTTGACAGTCAATATCATATTTTTGCGAGTAAATATATTTCTGTGTTTGTGTGATAAAAAATATTAATTTTAAATATTTTAAATTGTGAAATATAATGTAGCATAAATTTCTGGATAAAGACTATATGCAAAATTTTGGTAACCTTCAATATGTGGAAATGAATACGACGGTTGAGTAGGAATACATTTCTGGATAAAGACTATATGCAAAATTTTGGAAACCTCCAAGCTGTGGAAATGAATATGACGGTGGAGTAGGTAAAGAATTAATCAAACTGGTTTTTGAGAATAAAGGATTAAATAATTGAGATAATAAGGTTTTTTAAGATAGATTAAAGGTGAAAAATTATTAAAAAGGAAAATTAAATATATTAGGTGACTAATTAAGTTATATATTTAAAGCTATGATTAAGCTATATATTTAAAGTTATGAATAGGAGTATGACCATAGAGAAGGTAAATAATTTAAATCAAGTTAAATTAGTGGTTTAAATTTAAATAAAATATTTATAATTGAGTTAATAAAATTTTGGATTTAATTAAAAGAAAAAAAATATTTATTATGAAAAAATTAAATATTTAAAAATTGATGCATTGAGAAAAAAAAGGATTAAATAAACAAAAAGGTTTTTAGGAATGGTTGGAGGTGAAAAAATGTTACAAAGGGTAAATTAAATAAATTAGGTGACCAAAAAAGTTGTTAGGGATAAAAGGTATTAAAAATGGAGGTTAATGTATAAATTAGGTGACCAGAAAAGTTGTTAAGAATGAAAGGTTATTAAAAATGGGGGTTAGGAGTTGAGGTAAATAAAGTAAAAGTAAGTTTGGTTTGGATCAAATAAAGAGGAAAAGATGTTGGCCAAGCTTGGTAATGGACGATAATGATTCAAAAATATGATATGATAATATCATATAGTATAATAAATTAATGTGAAAGGGTAAAAAAAGTGAAGATGAAGAAGATGAAAAAGAGAAAATTTAAGAGTAATAGAAGAGTAAAGAGGATGTGAGGAACCAAAGTCAAGGAAGAAAGGTCGGGTGAAGGGAGTGAAAAGAGGTGGTGTAGGGAAAGAAAAGCAGGGAGGAGACCTACTAGTTCAGGTTGTGGAGGGTGGATTTCCAAGATTGGTTGAGTTTGTAGCCATCTTTGTGATTAAAATTGTTAGCTATTTCTAAAGCTTCACAAATGAGTTGTGTTGAATAGTAAGGGGTGAGGGCTAGGATTTTAGTTTGGTCAAAGCAAATGAGGTTTTTTTATTTAAAGGAGTGTTTGGCGATGGTTGATTTGGAGATCCGGTTGGTTCTATAAGACTGGCTTTGAAGGATCTACCTGTTTGACCTATGTAGGATTTTCCACATGAGCAAGGGATTTGGTAAAACTCAAAGACCCAACATTGGGTCAAATTTGTCTTTAGCAGTTCTAAAGAGTTGTTTAAGGGTTTTAAGTGGTTTGAACACTGTTTTGATATTCTTCTTAGCTAAGATTTTAGAGACCAGGTCGATGGTTCCTTGGATGTAGGGTAGGGTGATGAGAGCACGAGGAGGGGAGAGGGAAGAATTTTATTTTGGTTTAGGTTTGCTGGCAGCGTGAAAATCTTGGTTAATCTGGGAGAGAGAGTAACCATTGGACTGGAGGGCCTTGGTCAAGTGTATTTTTATTCTGCGAAAAATTGGGGGGCAGAAATGTGGAGGGCACGAGTAATCAGGGTTTTTAGGACATCGGATTTTTGGGCTGAATGGTGCTGGGACCTAGCATTGAGGTATCTATCGGTGTGGGTCTTCTTTCTGTTAACCTTGTGGGTAAGGGAGACGTCGGGAAGTCAAGAAATGAGGACATCCAAAAAGGGGAGGGAGTTGTCCTTTTGGGTTTTCATAGTGAATTGGATGTGAGGGGAAAGGTCGTTGAGTTGGTTTAAAAATGAGATAAGGTTTGAGTAGCCGTAAGACCAAATAATGAACGTGTCATCTACAAGCCTAAACCAACATTTGGGCTTGAGATGCAATTTGTTTAGGGCCAAGGATTCAAAATGCTCCATAAATATGAGCCCGTGGTTGTACCTTTGGTTTGTTTGTAGCAAACACCTTTGAAGGTGAAGCAGGTTGAGGAAAGATAGATTTCAATGAGGTTTAAGGTTTCAAGATCAACTAGTTTGAGATCAAGTTGAGGGCTTCAGAGATAGGTATTTTGGTAAATAAGGACACGACATCAAAACTAACCATAAGATCTTGATCATCAAGGTGGAGATTTTGAGTTTTGTGAATGAAGTCAGTGAAATATTTAATAAAGGAAGAGGATTTTCTGAAATAGGGTTGAAGCTTGTCACCAAGGTACTAGGCAAGGGCATGATTGGGGGCTCCTATGGTGCTACTATAGGTCAGAGAGGGAGGTCTTTTTTTTTTTTTATGTATTTTGGGTTGTCCATAGATCCTAGGGGTTTGGGGGTTGTGAGGAATTAAACACTTTTGGATGTTAGGATCGATGGAGGAAGATTTGATGGCTTTGGTGACCCAGTTGGTGATGGAACTAATGGGGATTTTAGCCAACAATTTGTAAGTGGAGGAAGATAGGACGTTAAGGAGTTTGTAATCATAGTCAGATGTGTTCATAATGATTGAGGCAATGCCTTTATCATCTTTGAGGATAATAATATCAGGGTTTTCATTAATGGCAGACCCGGTGGGAACATCGAATGAGGCTCAACAATACAATCTCATCAAAGAACAACAATAGCTAGCCGAGGATCGAATGAGGCTCAACAATGCAATCTCATCAAAGAGCAACAATAGCTAGCTGAGGATTTGACCCCGAGACCTCTTGAAATAACCACAACACTCAACCACTCTAGTTATTCCACAGGGTTATTTTCAAATTTTTTATATTAAAAATAAAATAATAAAAAAATAATAATTTAATTAAGTATAAGTATAAAAACCAGCATAGATCCATCTTAACTTGGGAACTATCAAGAGTTGATAGTGATCAAATGATCAAATCTTTTGAGGTTTAACCTTTCCTCAAATTTTGCACTCTAAAAAAGGTTTCACCTATAGAGATTTGATCCCTCTCCAGTCTTAATAGAGCCGAGATTAAGATGGATCTATGCTAGTTTAATACATTAATATTAAAGTATTAAAAAATATTGATATTATAAAATATATAAATATATTAAAAAATATTAATATATTTTATAATGATGATGATGATGATGATGATAATGATGATTACTATCATACCTTAAGAGGGTAAGTGATTACTTGCTATTCTTTAGAATTTTGTTTATGTGCTCTAAAAACATTAAGATAAGTTTTCCAAGATCACCATACTTTTGTTGAGTTAAGAGGTTATGAAGGTTGGTAGTGTGACAAATATTTTGAAAATGAGATCTAATATGGGTATATGTTGGACAATCTAAGAGAAAGTGCTTTTCATCTTCAACTTTCTTAGTGTCACAAAGGTGACACTCTCTTTCATCCCATGGTGTTTTAGGAATTGACCAATGCCCAGTTTCACTATGCATCTCGCGAGAATTTGTTCTTATCTTAGCAATGCTTATTTTTTTTCTTTACACTTGGAAAGATAGATAATTTTGATCTTCTAGATTAGGGTTGATTACATCCTTATAATATCTTAATTTTCTTTTTTTCTCTAACTCTTTATCACACCACATTTTCTCAAATTTTGATTTGACGTTTTTTTTGAAAATTTTAATATATTAGGACCTATATAACGACTACATTGTTTTAGTGATCTATTAATATTAATTGAAATATGGAAAACAACTTTTCAAACCAATACATATTTTTTAATATATTAAAA
This sequence comes from Picea glauca, assembly GCA_000966675.3. Lineage (NCBI taxonomy): Eukaryota > Viridiplantae > Streptophyta > Pinopsida > Pinales > Pinaceae > Picea > Picea glauca. Next base: position 74,221 of record JZKD02S1628854.1, read on the forward strand.
TATTTTTTAATGTATATTAAAATATTTCATTTTAAAAATATACTAATATAACAAAATATATATATTTTTAATATATTAAAATATTTTCAAAATATATTTACACATATATTCTGCAAATAAATAGAAAATAAAAGTAAATAAACATGAAAGGTGGGATCCCACAATTGTGGCCATTAAACAATCTCCAGAAGATGACAAATCAATGGAAGCAAAGAGTGATTGGATGAAAAAGTGTTGCACGTCAACAAAGGGCTTCAATGATCATGTTGAAGCTAAAGTTGTAGTTGATGTTGACAATGATTATGCTTCAAGAAACAAAGAAACAAGTGGTGCTAGCATAAAAAGATAGACAAAATTCTTAAAAAAGAGAAGCAAACAACACAATGGTCATCAATAAAATGTCTAAGACAATATGTGTCCACTCTTGAGAAATACAAGGATCTCAAAGAAGCAAACACCTGTGGTATGCAACCACTTGTTGGAAAGAGAGTGAAATGCTCTTCACAACAACCAAGATCGGATGAAACATAAAACCTCGAATAAAGAGTTATGGAAAAATACATCTAAAATACAATAAATTAGCAAACAAAAACTAATTTGCCAAAATAATTACATACATGAAATTGAGAATTTATAACAAAGGGAATAGATTGTGTCTCCATCATTCTACACAAAGTACATGCAAACTACACTATAAGAAACATGTGAGAGGAAGACCACCAAAATTGCTTGTTATAATGAATGCATCCACAAATCAACTATATGCTAGGCGGAAGTGATTGAATTTGACATGAGATATTTTGACACTAAATACCATATATTTTTGCTAGTAAATATATTTCTTTGTTTGTGTGATAAAAAATATTAATTTTTATTTATTTGTATGATAAATAATATTATGTTTTAAATATTTTAATTTGTGAATTTATTTATTTATTTTTTAATTTGTTATAATTAACAATATTATTATTATTTATTTAAAGAGAAATGTCGTGTGATAAAGAGTTATAGGAAAAAATAAAATTAAGGTATTATAAGGATGTAATTAACCCTAATCTAGAAGATCAAAATTATCTATCTGTTTTGCCAAGTGTAAAGAAAAAAAAAGATTGCTAAGATAAGAACAAATTCTCACGAGCTCCTTAGTGAAACTAGACGTTGGTCAATTCCTAAAACACCATGGGATGAATGTTAGGGACCTAACCCCTCATGTAGGTAGAACAATATATTTGGATGTAATAAAGGTCAATATTAATAAGGCCTTGCAATAAGATAGAATAAGTGGAATGTAAGAAGACCTAATAGAAGCTTTCGCTTCTAGAAGGATCTTCCTCTAGATGGTTCTTTTGATAGACATATTTAGTATAAATAAGAGTCGAGGGTATGGTAACCATAGCTTGGATATTATTGTAATAGAGCTCTGCTCGACTAGAGGTTGCCCCCTCGAAGAGCCTTGAAGAGGCAAGTGAACATTGCTCTCAGAATCAAAGTGCTCTTTCTGGTGTTATTATGATATCATTTCAGTGTTGTGGTGTTGTTGTGGTTATATTGTTGTTTATCTGCCATTTCTAGCATTTTATTTCTATTATGCATACTTTTTATATCTGGAATATTACAAGTGGTATCCGAGCACTTTCCTCGACAGAAAATTGTGGGTTAATTTTTTTTCAGGGTAGAGACGTATCTCGACGTCTTTAAGATACAAAAATCTGTCATTACGTGCATAAACTCGTAGTTGAGGGATTCATACACACGGGAAATACAAGTGGTTCTCAAGCACACATTTGTTGGCCACCCTTGTAACCCCTGTTGGTACCCCTTCGAGTGGTAGCACATCAGACAACACCTGTATACAGATCGACCTAGATTTTCGGAAGCCCTCTTTAGATAAATTGATCGACCACTTGATTGTTATAGTGTCACCGAGAACAACACTCGGGAAGATACTCTCTAGTACCTGGGTAGTCGGGTAGTATACCTAAGGGCACGGTCTAGCCTCCTTAGTTGGTTCCCTAAGATATTGGGCCGAGTACTACTGTTAGACCCCGCACGTACATCAAAGAGCTATAACACAAGGCAAACCCTTGTCTATAGAACCCTTGAATACCTAACCCTTGGGAATAGAAACAAAACATAAAACAAACAAGATCTATTGCCGCACAACTGTGTTCGAGTTGCCAAATCACTACACATTTATTCCTGGTTAAGCATTTGGGCATTTCATCACTGCAATATTCTTCAATCCAGAGTATAACTCCGCAGCTGTAAAAAAAAACTGGAAATTTTTGCACCATTATTTGAGACCTATTCCATTGGATTTATCTCTTCGCCCTTATCACATTCATACCTATCATTTTTTAGCAAAACATTTTACCCCACCCCCCC
>JZKD02S1628854.1:76610-88833 GCA_000966675.3 Picea glauca
CCCCTCGTCATCATGGCCCATACCCATAGCCAAGACTTGGAAGCTCGCTTCAATACCTTGCAATCTAATTTCACAGAGACCCAATAAGAAGTGAGACAACTCAGTGCCAATATTGCCACCATCAATCAAAATATGCATTCCTCCATCACCACATCAATCACCGAACTCAAAGAAGACCTCAAATAAGATAGACTACCCAGCTTGAATTTGTCGTGTTGATGATCTGCACCAAGCTGCATATCCCTACAGATCCCCCTTTATCTGACCCACCTTTGCGTACTGAAGCTGAAACTTCCTCTCATTACCATAATTCTCAGCCCCGTCACTTTCAATGTGACCTACACCTTCCGCAGGTGGATGTGACCAAATTTGATGGCTCAGATCCCACTAGTTGGGTAACTCAAATGGAACATTAGTTCTCTTTGTACGACATTACATATGATTTGGCCAAACTCCGGTATGGTGTTCTCCATCTAGATCAAGAACGTTGGCAATGGATAAAAATTTCTCGTCAAGGGTATGTTGCTTGGACACGGGTTGTGGCAGAGCTTTATGAAATATTTGACACTGACACCAACCATTTAGGTCGTTTGACAAAGTTGAAACAATCTGGAACATTGAAAGACTTTATAGTTGCTTTTGAGCGACTGGATTTTCGTACAGAGGGCATGTCTAATGCTTTTTTCCGAGAATGTTTTATCAGTGGCCTCAAGGATGAGATTCGTGCCCATATCCTCATGTCTTGGCCTCAAAGTTGGTAGGCTATTAAAAGAGCTAAGTAATCACAATAGGTTGTCTCTTCTCCTGTGGTCATGGTCCTAAAGAAAGAAGGTTCTTGGTGCATGTATCCTGACTTCCGCGTGATTCAGATTATTTTCGGCACGAAATGAGAGTGGAGATATAATAAAGAAATGCACAGAGATATTGCAGATATTCAATAATATAAAAAAAATGTCTCAGAGATGCAACCATAAAAAAAGATATACAATAATACATGATTTCTATTAATCAAAGAAATGTACAGAGATTGTAAAAATACAGAGTGAAAGACTCGCTAGAATGGTGGCAACTTATCTCTGAGAAGAGATGTGACGGCTACTCACATTCACAAGAAGATGATTACAATGAGGCTTTGAAGACCTTTTTACAATAAACGGGAATGCCAAAAGTCCTAGACATCCAAAAACCTAACCCTAGGAGATGAAGCGCCAAAAGTCATGTGGGACCCCGTTTGGGTAAGTTAGTACATCAACTTCCCGGGGTCGTAACTTTTGCATACAATCTTCGTTTTAGGCGTATGATAGCTCGTTGGAAAGGTATCATCGAGGAGATTAATTTTGGGGGCTCAATCATTCCTTTGAATATCATTGATAACCTCGATCTCAAAAAACCTTCATTTAGGCCCTCAAAATGGCCCTGGAAGTTAAAACCTGCTAAAAATAGTAAATTGCCAAAATTGCCAGAAAGCTGTTTTGAGCCAGTTGGAAAAGGTGGGTGGCCACTGATATCCACCTGGATCACTGCGCCCTCAAAAAACTCACCATTAAAGAAAAATTTCCTATTCCTGTCATTGATGACCTCTTGGATGAATTGAGTGGCGCCTAGTTCTTTACTAAACTTGATATTCGTTCTGGCTACCACCAGATACGTATGAAAGAGGTAGACATTCCTAAGACTTCCTTTAGAACTCATGAGGGCCACTATGAGTTTTTGGTCATACCCTTTGGCTCGTGTAATGCCCCCTCCACCTTCTAAAGCCTCATGAATCATGTCTTCCATCCTTTTCTCTATCATTTTGTATTAGTTTTCTTTGATGATATCCTCATCTATAGAAAAACCTAGACAAACCATCTTGCTCATGTGGATCGAGTTCTCCATCTACTCTCTTAGCACCAACTTTTCCTAAAACAGTCTAAATGTGATTTTGGCGCCTAAGAAGTCAAGTACTTGGATCATCTTGTTGGAAAGGACAACATTAGGGTGGATCCTAAAAAGATTGAATCTATGCAAGACTGGCCTCACCCAAAGACTCTCAAAATATTGCATGGATTTCTGGGCTTAATAGGTTATTATCGCAAGTTCGTTAAGAATTATGGAAAGATTGTGGCACCTCTCACTGCACTCCTTAAAAATAATTCTTTCACTTGGACTCCAACAGCTACTCATGCTTTTCAAACCTTGAATATGTCCATGTGCACCACTCCAGTCCTGGCCCTTCCTGATTTCACAAAGACCTTTGTCCTAGAATGTGATGCTTCAAGGAAAGGAATTCGAGTTTTCCTTATGCAAGAGGGTATGCCTTTGGCCTTTACCAACAAACAACTGTCTGAACGAAATTTGGGCAAATCAATCTATGAAAATGAAATGTTGGCTATTCTACATGCCGTTGATCTGTGGCGCCCTTATCTATTGGGGCAACACTTCCCAATTAAGATAGCTCATCAAAGCCTCAAGTATTTTCTAGAACAATGCATTTCCTCCCCAGAGAAACAAAAATGGGCGACTAAGCTCTTTGGATATGATTATGAGATCATTTACAAGAAAGGAAAAGACACGTGGTTGTGGATGCACTATCCCGAAAATATGAAGATGAAGGATCTTTTCCTTCATTGTACCAGATTGGCTCCAAGCCGTTCGCCAAGAATGGCTACACGATCCCAAAAGTTTGCATCTGATACAACAATTGCAGTCCAATTCTCTAGTTTCCCCAGGGTACTCTTAGCTCCATGATGATCTTCGATGCAAAGCTCGTTTGTGTTTAAGTAAATAGTCAAAACTGAAATCCACGGTATGTTTTGAGCTTCATGCTACACCCATAGCCGGGCACTCCAGGTTTACCAAAACCTATGACAGGGTCAAATGTTCTTTTTTCTAGGATGGTATGAAATAAAACGTTCATAATTTTGTAGCTGAATGTGATGTGTGTCAACACAACAAGGGAGAAACAGTCAAATCTCCTGGCACACTACAACTGCTTCTGATTCCACCTTCTATTTGGAGGGATATCTCTATGGATTTTATTACATGCTTACCTAAATCGGGAAATAAATCAATCATCATGGTGGTAGTGGATTGCCTTTCCAAGTATGCTCATTTATGTGCTCTTCAACACCCATTTACAACATCCACTATGGATCAACTTTTCATGGATCAGGTCTTCAAGCTTCATGGCATGCCACATTCTATTGTTTCTGATCGTGACCTAACTTTCACCAACAATTTTTGGCAAGAATTGTTCAAGCTTAGCATCTCAACACAACTTATCATCCCCAGACTGATGGTCAAACTAAAGTTGTCAACAAGTGTTTGGAAACATATTTGAGGTGTTTTGCATCGGAAAAGAAAAATCAGTGGGCTTAATGGTTACCCCTAGCTGAATGGTAGTACAACACTTCATACCATATAGCTACCTGCATGACTCCTTTTGAAGCGGTATATGGACAAAATCCACCTTCAGTTCTCTCATATTTACCAGGTGTCTCGAAGGTCCAGATAGTTGACCAAACGCTTACAGTTCGAGAAGTTATTCTCCATACCCTTAAAGAGAATTTGGTCATGGCCCAGAATCGTATGAAGCAACAAGCAGATCAAGTTCACTCTGAACGTCAATTTGTAGAAGGAGATCAGGTGTTTCTTCGACTACAACCTTACAAAAAAAATTCCCTCAAGGTCGACCATTGTCAGAAGCTGGCGCCCAAATTTTATGGTCCTGATACCATTCTCAATCATGTGGGAAAGGTGGCCTATCAATTATCTTTGCCCAGTCATTCTAAGCTACATCACATTTTTCATGTTTCATGCTTAAAGAAGGTGATTGGAACTAAGTGCCAAACTCAAACGAACCTTCCTGAGTTGGACGAAGAAGGATCCATTTGGCTACAACCACAAGAAGTTTTGGACCAATGTGAGCGTCGCTTGCGTCATCGAACCATCAAGGAAGTGTTAGTCTAGTGGAAAGATACAACTCCAACAGATGCCACTTGGGAACCAACTACCATTCTACAACAATTTCCACATCTCAAGACTTGAGGACAAGGTTGTTTTTAAGGGGGAGGACATGTTAGGGACCTAACCCCTCACGTAGGTAGAACAATATATCTGGATGTAATAAATGTCAATATTAATAAGGCCTTGCAATAAGGTAGAATAAGTCGAATGTAAGAAGACCTAATAGAAGCTTACGCTTCTAGAAGGATCTTTCTCTAGATGGTTCTTTTGATAGACATTTTTAGTATAAATAGGAGTCGAGGGTATGAGAACCCTAGCTTGGATATTATTGTAATAGAGCTCTACTCGACTAGAGGTTGCCCCCTCGAAGAGCCTCAAAGAGGCAAGTGAACATTGCTCTCAGAATCAAAGTGCTCTTTCTGGTGTTATTCTGATATCATTTCATTGTTATTGTGGTGTTGTTCTAGTTATGTTGTTGTTTATCTTCCATTTCTAACATTTTATTTATGTTCTGCATACTTTTTATATCTGAAATATTACAATGAAAGAGTGTGCCACCTTTGTGACACTAAGAAGGTTGAAGATGAAAAGCACTTTCTCTTAGATTGTCCATCCTATACCCATATTAGATCTCATTTTCAAAATATTTGTCACACTACCAACCTTCCTAATCTCTTAACTCAACAAAAGTATGGTGATCTTGGAAAGCTTCTCTTAATGCTTTTCGAGCACAAAAACAAAATTCTAAATAATCGCAAGTAATCACTTACCCTCTTAAGGTCTGATTGACCAATTCGGTCCTAGTGGACGTTAATCATCATCATCATCATTTTATTAAATTTAAATAATATGATTTTCAAAATTATTTTATATTAAAAATAAAATAATAATAAATAAATAATTTATTATTATTATTTGATTAAATTTGAATAATTTTATTTTTAATTTTTTATATTAAAAATAAAATAATATAAATAAATAATTTAATTAAGTATAATTATAATAATTTGTTTTTTCAAAATGATATATTTAAAAAATGTTATCTTTAAATCTATATAACTTCTACATATTTCAAAATTAAATCATTCACTCTAATAACTTAAAAAACCAACAAAATATTAATTAAAACAAAACATATTGCATTCACTACTTCCAAAAGGATTAATGGAGCCATCACTATGTGAGGGGAAGAGTTTTTTGAGGAGTTAGGTAGGATAGGCTAGGGAAGGCATAGGTGGTAGATTGACGTGAGCATCAATGCAAGTAACCAAGTTTAAGAGGGAATTCAATGAAGTGGAGTATTCTCTTTATTCCTTCTCACTCTTTGAGCCCCAACAAAGGCCTCTACATTCATGACATTTGGTCTCTTAATGTCTTAGCCATGGCCATTTTCGATTTGGCCCCTTCTCGAGTCAAAGAGGTGGTCATGTGAATTATCTATATATCTTGCTTACATTGGTCTAGGGATTTGGGTCATGTTGTCTTTTGGACTAGTCTTTTCAGTGTAGAACTATGGGTTTCCAATTGATCATAATTTAGTTTAGTCTCCATACACATATAATAGAACAATAAGAATTATTGAATTTATATATTTTATTTTATAATTAGCCCTCTACTTATAATAAACCAAGACAAAGAGAGGCCCAACTTGTAATTTACGGGTAAGCCAACTAGGAAAACAAGGCATTTATGGGTAAGCCAACTAGGAAAACAAGGTATACAACTTGGTAGATAAGGTATACCATCCTAGCATATAATTATTTTTCTATGTAATGTTAACGATTGTCTAAGTACATTAACACTAATTCCTAAATGAGGGACTTATAGCCCACTCATTTCACCAATACATATTTATGGAATTTACTTCTAGTCTCTATTCTTTGTGTTATACAGAGATCTTTGGTCTCAAAATGACTCCAAGGTTTATATCCTCAGTGTAACCTACACACAACAACCAACGAACAACATAATAGGAATCAAGCCAATAAAACAAGACTCTCTCAGTGATTTGTCATGGATTCAATCCACCTGCTTATTTCCATATGTGGTTTTCCCACTCACCAATATCGCATACAAATCTGGGGTGTATAGTTGAGATAAGTGACAAAGTGCCAGGGTCCAATTATGCAAGAATTGGCTATAGCTCAAGAGTGCTACGTTAGTTCAAACTTCCAAGTATGCATATATAGAAAACATAAAAAGAATCATATCCATTGTCGGAAAAACATGTATATCACCCCAAGAATGGTCAACCTTGTCTTCAATGGACTCTTAACTGAAAACCAAGTAGTGGAGTTATGAATATGCAATTGCTTGTGAAATGAAGTGGCTAGGTCCCAATGCTTCTTATATTAGAGTTTTATACAGTGCTCCAACAGTTGTGTGTGTGTGTGTGTGTGTTTTTCTCTAGTATTATTGAAGGGAATATATGTTAATGCTATTTATGAATGCAATATAAACTAGCAAGCTTTATTTTGACACTCTAGATTCTTGATAATGGATTAGTAATGATCACCCTACAAGTTAGAACTCACTACAATGATAATGACCATAATCACATGCTCTAAGTAGTCTCGATATCAACCAATATAGTGACCAACATGACAAATTTTATGGATGCATAATATTGAGCAACTACAACCAAATTCAAATTAAACACTAGTAATGAGAACATATATGAGGTGACTTTGAAAGAGCATGGGGAAATGAGACAATTCAAATAATGACAAAGTTTTTAACCACGATCAACCTAATGACTTGAACCATAACATGACAAAGAAATGGAATGAGAGAGCAATTACACCTATCACTTGGACTTCCCCACTTAGATCATGACCCAAGCAACCAAGGAAACGCTTAGTAACCACCGGTTATATTTCAAAGGAATGAGAGTTATAGCACACATGTCATGTGTATGGCTTATGTGCAATCTCAAGGAGCTGTGAAACCCATGTGCAGCTTCAAGGAGAAATTGAAAATAGTATTCAACCCTCTCTTTGTCCCTCAACATTGTGTGAGTTGGGTTTTGTCCCCAGCAATCTCAAGACTAAATTTGTGTTGTTCTTTGCTATGCCATTTAGAAACTTAGATACTAAATTGAAACAACCATCTCTTAACAACCATTCATCTCAGTGCTCAGATTAAAATGATCCGTGCGTAATTAAGAGATGTTGTTATTTACACCAAACAAAGGTAAAACTATTTTCTAAGAATAAAATTTCCAAATACAGTAAATTGTTAGCAATAATGGATCTCAATTTGGGAAGACATGGATGGAGAGGATCTTAGAGTTGTTGGCATTCACATAGTACTAAGGAAAACAATGGATTTCTAAGTAACTGTTGAAATATTGTAACTGCAAAGAGTATTCTAATTATTATTGAGTTATTTTTATATAGATCAAATCCCCTTTTGTGGATTGATCTTGTCAGGTCTTTTATATGAACAAATACCCTTTTGTCGGGTCTTTTATATGATGGTTATTGTAATTTCAGCCCCTAGGGATAATTAAAGTGGTTTTTGCCACTAAGTGAATAAGTCAACTCGTCTTGGTGAATAGACACAACCCTAGTGACTGCCAGCTAGTATAAATAAGAGAGGATAACACCTCATTCTCACACTCACTCAAGTCACTCATATAGTGCACAAGTTTTGAAGGAAGATGCAGTTAGAAGAAGGAGAAGAGAGAGACACATTCTTATTGTGGGATTATCTTTAGTGTTTTGGTCTTTCTCTTGGCATTGTATTAGCAATCTATATTAAGGAAATTTTTGTTGGGTTTTCTCCCCCATGAGGGTTTCCCAGGATAAAATGTTGTGTACTTTATGATTGTGTTTCTCTCAATGATTCTATTTTGTTCTATTATCTTTGAAAATCATTAAAACTTAACATGGTATCAGAGCTAAACTAAAGAGAGAACCTTTCACTGGGTAATAAAAAATGTCACTATTGTTGTACAAGAAAATTAGGGTTTTTTATTGGAAGAAAATTTATGACTATAAACCACCTAGGGAAGTGCATCCTAGCCTAGTGAACTCATTGGCAGCTTGAGCACACCTTTTTAGTGTCCAAATCCTCCGGAAAGTCAAACCCTAGTTTTGACTGGTACCAGAAAACCATAACCAATACCAGAAGTACTAGTCTAGATTTTCGCAGGTCAAGTTTCAAGGGGTAAAACTTGATTTTTTTAAAATCTGACAGCTCCAGCTTACTCGCCTCATCCCAACACATCTCCTGGTAAGTTCATAATCACTTTATGAGAACTTTCATTTTTTGGTCATTTTCTCAGCTCCAGGTCAAGATGTCTACAAGAACTAAGCTTGTTGACAAGTTAGAAGGCGTGGAAAAATTTTGTGCCTGGAAATATAGAATTGGACTCATTCTTGAAGAGAATGACCTATTCATAAAATAAAATGCACCAGAACCCGAAGAAGAAGAAGCCAAAGAAAAGTACGAGAAGGATATGGTTAGGGTCAAGAGGATCATTGCAGACTCCATTAAAGATCACTTTATTCCTCTAGTGTCTTCTAATAACACTCCAAAATAGATGTTTGATGCCCTAACTAGAGTGTATGAAGGAAATAACATCAACCAGAAGATGAATATGAGAACCCAACTCAAAAGTACAAGGATGCAGAAAGGAGAAACAATCCATGACTATTTCTCTAGGGTTTCTCAATTCAAGGAACAACTAGAAGAAATTGGATACAACCTAGATCAAGATGAACTTATAATTATAGCTCTTAATGGTCTTACAAGACCTTGGGATGCATTCATCCAAACCATTTGTGCAAGAAAATAAAAACTCCATTTTGATAGCTTGTGGGAAGAATGTGTTCAAGAAGAAGCAAGAGTAGCCAACCGAGAAGCAGTACTATTAGAGGATGAAGACCAAACCTTAGCTTCTCATATTAAAGGAGGAAATAATAGGTCTCATTTCCAAAAGGAGGCCCACCTTCATAAGGAATCTCACTCTCCAAAGAGATTCACACACTCTCATAAATAATCTCACCCTCCAAGGAGATTCCAGAAATATCAGAAGGGACAAAGAAGAGAAAAATATTTATCCTCTTATCAATACTATCATTGTGATAAGTTGGGACACATTGCTAAGGATTGTCTTGCCAAAAGAGAAGAATACAATAAGAGAAATAACAAAAGACATCATGCCCATGCAGTTGAAGATGATGAGCCACCTACAAACATGGCTAAAGAAAAGATTGAAGACTATGTTTTATTCTCTTTCCTCTCAGGATCTGTGATACCTGGAGAGGATAATTGACTCATAGATAGTGGAGCTTCTAAGCACATAATAGGTCAATGAGATATTCTCTCTAGCCTTACAGAAAAGGGCTTTCCCTAGAAAGTCTCATTTGCAGATGACTATCAGTACCCTATCAAAGGAATGGGAGAATCCACTTACAAACTTGATTCAGGAACTCCAATGAAGATGAAGGATGTACTGTATGTATCAGGTTTGAAAAAGAACCTACTTTCTATCTCAACTTTATATAAGAAAGGATTCAGGGTTGCATTCATAGATAGAGAGGCACTTATGTGGCCTAAAGGAAAAACCATAGAAGATGCAATTATTATTGGAACAGAAGAAGGTGGCATGTATAAGTTAAAAGGTCACTCAGATGTAGCCTTGACTCACTCCACTGAGAGTCTATGTGAACTTTGGCATATAATATTAGCTCACATCAACTACAAAGCCTTACCAGATGTAAGCAAAGCAATCAAAGGTCTACCAAAATTCAAGGTGGACCATGAAGGTGTATGCAAGGGATGTGCACAAGGAAAGAACATAAAAAATCCTTTCCCAAAGAGCGATAGTAAAGCATAAGGAATCTTGGATCTCATCCACTTAGATGTATGTGGCCTAATTCCATCAACCTCTCTAAGTGGGTATGTATACTATGTGTCATTTATTGATGATTATTCTCGCAAGACTTGGGTTTACTTCTTGAAATAAAAAGATGAAGTACTCGGAAAGTTCAAGGAATTCAAAACCTTGGTAGAAAATATCTGCGAAAGAGAAATCAAGATACTCAGGTCAGATAATGGAGGAGAATACACCTCAAAAGAATTTGGAATCTTTTGCAGAGATGTTGGAATTAAGAGGGAGCTCACCACTCCCTATAATCCTCAACAGAATGGTGTAGAAGAAAGGAAGAATAAAACAATAATGGAAGAAGTGAAGACCATGATCCATGATCGAGATATTCCAATGAACTTATGGGTTGAAGCAGAAAGAACAACAATTTATGTCTAGAACAAATTATCCCATAGTGCACTTGGATTCAAAACCCCCGAAGAAATGTTTTCCGAAAAGAAGCTAGAAGCAAGCCATCTTAAGATTTTGGTTGTCCAATGTTTGTACACATTATGAAAGAAAGGAGAACTATGATGGACCCTTTAAGAAAGAAGGGAATATTTTTTGAATATTATGAGGTATCTAAGGCCTTCATAATTTACATACCAAGTTACCATCATATTGAGATCAATAGAGATGTAACCTTTGATGAATATGCAACACTTAAAATATTAAGGAAGTGACAACTTGAAGAAGTATATGAAGAAGAACCTGTAGCTCCTAGAATTGAAGAAGCTGTGAAGGAAGTTACAGTTTCCCCTGATGATGAGATTCCAGAGGATCATGATATGATATAATCTCAAGAACCTCCCCAGATCAAGATCTCTCACAAGAGAAAACCAGCTTGGGCAAGGGAACTTATTCGAGATGGAGAGAAGTATGGTGCCCTAGAAGGAACCATGAGACAAAGAAAGAAGCCTAAGCCATTCTCGAGTTATATGGCCTTGATGTGTGATCTCATAGAGAAGGAGCCTACTTTCTTTGAAGAATCCATTTAGAAGAAAGAATGGGTGGATTCCATGATAGAAGAATACCAATCCATTATAAAGAATGATGTATGCGAAGTCGTTCCTAGACCAAATAACAAAGATGTGGTATCTTCCAAATGGTTATATAAGATCAAACATGCTTGTTGGACCCTAACCAAGTTTTGGGAGATCCTTGGTCAAGTTTTAACTATTTTGGGAATTCAACAGCTTGTCAAAGGAGGAGCACAAGACGAAGCAGAGATCGCGAGATCTCGACCCCTTTTTGGGTCCTTTTTGGGATTTGGGATTATGTAACGAGTATGGGATGTCAGTCCATGGGTTTACCCATGTTTAGGCCTAGTTTGTTTGTATAAATAGATGCTAAAGCAATGTAGTGGGTACGAATGGATAAGCGCTAGATCTATGTGATTGAAGGATTCTAAGTACTTTGTGCATATTGTGTGAGACTTGAAGAGCTACGTGCAAGTAATTGTAGAAGGCTTGGTGCTTTACCCTAGCTCGAAGAAGGAGGATCTGGCGAAGTGCGCACAGATCTTCTGTCTTCTGCGGAGTAGGATTTTGATGCTATATTCTTGTAAGAATCTTGACAAAGATAATAAAGAAGAAGAGTTGGTGTACATAGCCCCAGGGTGGGGGTGAACCACGTACATGTTGTGTTGCTATGCTTTGTGTAATGTGTTGATGTGTTTATGTCTTTACTTGCTAAGTGATTTGATATAGATAGATAGATATGTTTATGCTTTGTGCTAATGATGTATATGGATGTTAGATCTGACTTATATGAATGTGCTAGTGCCTGAATATGTTATATCTAACCTACTTTTTTATGATAAGTGCTTAGATACATCAAATCTAAATGAATGATGCAATTCTCTGTTTTTTCTACGGAGTAGATATTTGTTAAATATTGATGAATTTTCGGTGCTAAGTGCTCTGTTAAGTATTAAAATCATAGATCTGTGTCCCAGCTAAGGTTGCAGACACATGAGTCTTGCAACCACCCCTGCCTCTACCTCGGGTGAGACTTCATCTGCTTCGTAGGTGTTGCCAACAGGTAGTTAGGGTTTTGTTGTTGTGTTGTTGAGCGTTGAACCCTAGGTCTACCCCTGTGCCAACAAATGGTTCCGTTGTTGGGACCTGAAATTGTGATTGTTGGGAACTAAGGAAGAAGAAGCTTTGTGCAAATATCCGACCTGAAACTATGATTATTGGGAACTAAGAAAGAAGAAGCTTTGTGCAAAGAACCGACCTGAAACTGTGTTTTCTAGGAACTAAGGAAGAAGAGGCTTTGTGTTCGACAACACATGTATTCCAACAGAGGACGAACACCTTCAGTAACCACTCACATAACCATATCAAAGATCAACACACCGATGTTTTCACGTGGTAAAACCCCTACGGGGAAACATCC
>JZKD02S1628854.1:106991-125618 GCA_000966675.3 Picea glauca
TCTTGCGAATGCGAGTAGCCGTCACATCTCTTCTCAGAGATAAGCTGCCACCATTCTAGCGAGTCTTTCACTCTGTATTTTACAGTCTCTGTACATTTCTCTGATTAATAGAAATTGTGTATTGCTATATATCTATTTTTATGGTTGCATATCTGATACATTTCTGTTATATTATTGAATATCTGCAATATATCTGGGCATTTCTTTATTATATCTCCGCTCTCATTTTGTGCCGAAAATAATCCGGATCAATTTCTTAGGTTTTGAAGTTTGGCAGACTCCGGAGAGGATCTTCCTTAACCAAGGGAAGTATGCAATTGAAATACTGAAGAGGTTTGACATGTTGGAATGTAAATCCATGAACAAACCCATGGAAACAAAGTTGAAGTTCATGGTTGATACTTCGTCGGAATTGGTTGATGCTACTCTGTATAGAAATATTATTGGTTTGTTGATGTATCTGAAGAATACCAGGCCAGATATATGTTTTTTTGTGAAAACCTTGAGTCAGTGTCTGGTAGAGCCCAGACGTGTTCACCTTGTAGCTGCAAAACATGTGATGAGATACCTTAAGGGTACGTTGGAATATAGTCTCAGTTATACTGGAGATCATGACTTCAAATTGTATGGCTATACAGATTCAGATTGGGCTAGAAGTGTTTCTAATCGAAAGAGAAATTCAGGATGTTGTTTCAGTCTGGGGTCAGCCATGACTTCATGGCAGAGAAGAGAGAAATCCAATATTTCTCTCAGTATGGAAGAAGAAGAATACACTGCAACATTTTTCGCCAGTTGTGAAGCCATATTGCTTCAGAAGTTGTTGACAGGTCTATTCAATCTAAAGATGGAATCCACCATGATTCTATGTGATAACCAGAGTTGCATAAAGATGATGGAGAACCCTGTGTTCCATGACAAGTCAAAGCACATAGAAATCCAATATCACTACATTCGTGATATGGTGCAGAGGGGAGCTATAAGTCTCCAATATGTTGGTACAGATGAGCAGGTTTCATATGTGTTGACCAAGCCTCTATCTCATGTGAAGTTTGAGCACTTCTGAGACAAGCTTGGTGTCATCCGAAAGGACCTCCCTCGAAAGGGGGAGTGATTTTGATGATATTTTGGTATCCTAACCAACAACGGGTAACTTAGTTAGGATTTTATATCCTAGGGGATTGATCATCCCTGGACAGATCCTAAAGGTCCGATAAGGATGGTCTGTTAGAGTACCTGTGCATGTATATTCTAGCTATGGTCAGTAGTGGTAGCTCCGTTAGGATTTTATATCCTAGGGAATCTTTTGATTCCTAGGCCGACCTCTTTAACTGAATAATATAATTAATATTTGACACAATATTAATTATCTTTACATGGTGGGGTCAACTTGTACCCTTTACAACACAAATTAGGGTTACAAAAAATATTACGCTCAGACAATATAGCAAGGATATATCTCATCCTCTAGTGCTCAGCCACTAGGGACATGTCCACCTGTGCTAAACCACATGGATGTCACACTCAACAGATTAACTAAACTGAGTCCACATGAGTACCATTTGGAGAACCATATCAAGTCAACTCAACTAAGTCCATAGGAGTACAAGGCAGAAGACCATCTCAAGTCATCTCAACTCAGTCCAGAGGAGTAGAAAAGAGACCACACGTCATCACAACTTAGTCCAGAGTCTAATGCACACCCATCACATGGGCACAACCAACACATGGGATCTCTCACAGATCGTCTCAACTCATTTCAGAGGAGAACGACTTGGAGAATGTGACACGGTGCTGCAATCATCAACACTCCCTCTCAGTTAGGGAGGAATTATCCACTGGGCCAAGTCTCTCATGGAAGTACTCGAACTTTTTCTTGGAAAGAAGTTTGGTGAATACATATGTAACTTGCTCGTGTGTAGAAAGGAATTGCACATGTACTTCTTTCCTCTACACCATATCTCTAATATAATGGTATTTGATCTCAATGTGTTTCGATTTATCGTGAAACAAAGGATTCTTGGAGAGCTTTACACAGCTATAGTTATCGCAATGGATAATGGTGGAATCCATATAATTTCCAAATACATCTGCAAGGAGCTTGTGAAGCCACACTGCTTCGTGAACTGCCACACACAATGCAATATACTCTGCTTCTGCGGTACTCCAAGCCACATAAGTCTGCTTCCTGCTGCACTAGGAAACCATGGCATATCCCAAAGTTAAACAACAATTGGATGTGCTCTTCCAGTCCATTGCGCTCCTTGCCCAATCTGCATCAACATATCCCTACAATCTCATGTATACACCGGAGGCATATCTCAGGCCATAACCAACTGTGCCTTGTAGATATCTCAACACATGCTTCGCTGCTATCCAGTGTGTCTGTCTCGGCTAACTCATAAACTGACTTAGTACACTCACTGCATAGCATATATCAGGTTTTATGTTAACCAAATACATCAATGATCCAATTAGTTGTCTGTAAAGATGCGGATCAATATTTCCTGACTCATAAGAAGCCTTGTTCATCTTTTTCAAATTCATCACCATCGGTGTAGGCATGGATTTTCATTCTATCATATTGAATCTCTTCAATATATCGACTGTATATTTTATTTGACTTAGGAAAATATCATCAGTCCTCTACCATACTTCTAGCCCCAATAAGTAGTTCATCATACCAAGGTTCTTCATCTCGAATTCATAAGTCAATGCACGCTTGCATTCAACAATAAGACTTTTTGAACCAATGAGGAATAAGCCATCAACGTATAGGACCATAATTAGACACTAGTCACCAACGATGTGGTAGTATAGGTTAGGATAAACAACAATCTTGTTGAAGCCCAAACTCATCAAGTATCCATCAATCTTATCGTACCACACATGAGGTTCTTGCTTTAGTCCATACAAGGCTTTCTTCAACCTGCACACATGAGACTTCTTCTCATGTATCACAAATGCATCTGGATTCTCAATGTAAACTTCTTCATCAATATCACCATTGAGAAAGGATGTATTTAAATCCATCTGATGTAGTCTCCAGCCCATGGATGCATCTAGGGAAATAATCATATGGATGGAAGTGTATCAGGAAACAAGAGATTATGTCTCCTCATAATCTATTCCCTCCACTTCAGAGAATCCTGTAGCCACAAATATCTCTTTGTACTTCTCGACACTTCCATCAGTTGCATGCTTGATCTTATAGATCCACTTGGAAGACACTGTAGACTTCCCTTCTGATCTCAGAACAATATCCTACACATAATTCTTCATAATGGACTGATATTGTTCGGTCATGGAATCTTTCCAAACCTCTTGACCTGTTGCTTCTCCATGAAAAGAAGGCTCAATATCAATGATGTGGATCATAGTTGAAATATAGCTCGAAAATATCTATGGTATCTTACTCTCTCGGAATGTGCCACGAGGAGCTGCATGTCCCTCAACCTATTGCATCTTTTTTTGAGCCCAAGTAAGCCTCTTATGTCCTACTGTAATGTCTCCTAGAACATCAACTAGAGCTATGGGATCAATTGGATAAGCAACTGTCTCCCTCTGAACTACTAAAGGGGGAGAAGGTATTGTCTCTTCATTCTTCTCACCATCAATCTCCATCCGATATTCTCTGGATCTTCAAAAGGATATCTCTTCCTCAAAGGTGACATATCTTCTCACCTCGATTTGTCTCTGACCAAGGATGTAGATCTGGTATGGTTTTGAATATTCATTGTACCCCATGAATGTATCCTTTCTACCTGAAGGGTCTAGCTTGGTCCTCTTCTCCTTGGGTACATGAATGTATACTAGACACCCATATATCCCGAAGTGTCCAACCTCAAGATTCACTCCGATGAAAACTTCTTTGGGATTCATGTTCTTCAGAATCTAATGAGGATTTTTTTTTTGAACATACACTATTGTCATGGATGCTTCTGCCCATAGAATCATAGGTAGATTCGGATCATGTATCATCTCTTTGGTTGCCTCAATAATGGTTCTTTTTTTCCTCTCTACAACCCCATTTTGTTGAGGGTTATAAGGAATGATGTACTCCCTCTTGATCCCTGCCTCAATACAGAAATCACTGAAATCCATGGAGGTGCACTCTCCTCCATTATCTGATCTCAACACCTTGATCCTCCTCCTAGTCGGGTTCTCAACCTGAGCTTTAAACTCTTGAAATCTCGCAAGGACTCCATCCTTGGTCTTCAAGAAGTAAATCCATGTCTTTCGAGAGTGATCATAGATGAATAGAACATAGTAAAAATATTCGTTCAAGGAAGAAACAATCATGGGTCCACAAACATCTGAATGTATCAAGTTCAAGATCCCCTTGGATCTGTTGTCACTGCTCAAGAAGGACCCCTTGACATTCTTTCCAAGAGAACAACCTCTGTAAACGCCATTATGTTGAACATGTATCTTTGCAAGGCTTGTTACCATCTTCCATAGAGCGGGAAGGGATCTATAATGTAAATGAGCAAGTTTCCTATGCCACATCTCGCTCAAATTGATAGTATCATGTAACATGGCCTGGACTGGTCGAACAATCAATCTCTACAAATTGTTTTCTTGAACACTAATCACCCGGGCATATTACATGTGTGATTTCTTGTGCCATGCAAGAACATTTCCTTCATATAAGGTAACCTTGTAGCCTTTATCCTCTAAGGAAGAAACAAATACAAGGTCCCTTTTCATCCCAAGTACATATAGTACCTCACTCAAATGGAGTGGTATGTTAGAATCTAGTTGGAATGTAAAAGTTCCAACTCCTTTCACAGTATATTTGGCATTATCTCCAAGTACAACATGTAGACAAGACTCTTTCTCAACAAGTTATATACGATGCTCTTTGTATCCATTCATGTGTCTGGAAGCACCACTGTCAATTCCAAATGTCACTATATGTAGGAACTATACCTTAGAGTGTTGATATGAAGAAGAATGATTCATCTTTTGTGTATTCATCTCTCTGATGTGGTTCTATATCAACATCGACAGTGGATTATCATCATGATGGGAGTCTAGCACTCCTCTAGCTATAAGCCTGGTTTCCTCCTGGGTGCTAGAATGTCCATAGACGATCAAATCCAGGTAGATATTCTCTTCCACTGATACTTAGTAAAAATGGTTCCCAACGTCTTGGTATAACATTGAGAGTAGTCATGACAAGTTCTCTATCTGATATGGTTTCTCCAATGGCACCTAGCTAATCTCTAATCTCTTAGATCCTCATGAAGAAGGTGGCAATGGTGTCAGCTTTCGTCATCTTGATGTTTTGTAGTTGTTTCTTCAATGTAAGGGATTTGTTTGTATTGTTTCTCTCAAACATGTTCTTCAATGCATCAAACATTTCACAAGTTGTCTTCAAGGTAGAAATATGAGGTAGTAGATGATCTCTTACTGAATAGATGATCATCTTCCTTGCTTTGACGTCATCTTCCTTCCAATCATCCTTCTCTTCATCGGTAGTTGTTTTTGGTAGAGTCGTTTCTATAAAACTCAATAGGTCATCCTCTTCTAGGGTAATTTGTATTCTTGATTTCCAGGAATTGAATTTGCTTGATCCATCAAGCCTATCTTCCACCAAATTTTTGTTCCTCATAGTTTCCAGATTCTTCCACAAACCCTAATGGATAGGATAGGAAACCTAACGTCTAGGATAGACTAGCAACCTTAGGTTTCATTGGAATTATGATTGCCAAAAATAAGCCTTGGAAAGTTAGAAGAACCCTGGTGAGCTTGCAAAAATCCTTCAATGAGCTGCAGAAACCCTAGGGGCCGAAATTTTGCAGAAACCCTAGAAACCCTAAGGGCCAAAAATAAAAAATTCTTATAATTGCAATCTGAGAGTTGCAAGAGGTGCGTTGAAGGAGGTTGTACACTCCTATTCAAAAATTATCCCCAACGCTCAAATGGAAGGTGTTGGAACTGGCAAAAGAAAGGAGGGTTGTTTTTGCAGTTGCAACAAGAAGGTGATGATTGACTCTTTAATAACTTGTGCAATGGTCTCTTCAAGAACTGTGCTCTAATAACATGTTGAATTTTATTTCTTAGCTCATGCACATGTGGTTTATCTCAATTTAGCATGTACTTGAACCATAAACAATGCAACAATACAATACACAAGTGTTGCAATAACCAAGATCACAAGAAGAATAACCTTGCACAATAACACAAGAGTTTATCTTGGAAAAACCATTCTCAATCAAGGGAAAAACTAAGCAATCCTTTGATATATTCTCAGGAGAATATCCCCCACACCATAGACGTTAACACACAAGAGGGTGCTTATAAAACCTAGAAACTTGCACGTAAGATAAGTGCACACTTCAATTGTACAAATCCACTTGAGAGAATGTTACAAGTGTGTGAATGTGATCCACAATGGGGATATCCTCCTCTTTATAAAAGACCTGACACAACAATAGGTGTGTTTATTGGCACAATAAGGGCGACCTCTTCAACTAAATAAAATAATTAATCTTTGACACAATATTAATTATCTTTACATGGTGGGGCCGAATTGTACCCTTTACAACACAAATTAGGGTTAGAACAAATATTACTCTCAGAAAATATAGCAAGGATCTCTCTCATCCTCT
Organism: Picea glauca; assembly: GCA_000966675.3. Lineage (NCBI taxonomy): Eukaryota > Viridiplantae > Streptophyta > Pinopsida > Pinales > Pinaceae > Picea > Picea glauca. The sequence continues at coordinate 113,606 of JZKD02S1628854.1, forward strand.
AGTGCTTAACCACTAGGGACACATCCACCTATGCTCTCCAACAAGGACGTCACACTCAACAAATTAACTCAACTGATTCCATAGGAGTACCATCTGGAGAGCCATCTCAAGCCGACTCAACTAAGTCAATAGGAACACAAGGCAAGAGACCATCTCAATTCATCTCAACTCAGTCCATAGGAGTAGACAAGAGACCACATGTCATCATAGCTCAGTCCAAAGTCTCACGCACACCCATCACATCGGCACACCCAACACATGGGATGTCTCACAAATCATCTCAACTCAATATAGAGGATAACAACCTGGAGAATGTCACACGACGCTACAATCATCAACTTGAATATGATGGTTATTGTAAATTCGGCCCCTAGGGATAATTAAAGTGGTTTTAGCCACTAAGTGAAGAAGTCAACCCATCTTGGTGAAGAGACACAACCCTAGAGCCTTCCAGCTAGTATTAAGAAGAGAGGATAGCACCTTATTCTCAAACTCACTCAAGTCACTCGTCTAGTGTGCAAGTTTTGAATGAAGCTACAGTCAAAAGAAGGAGAAGAGAGAGGCACATGCTTAGTGTGGGATTATCTTTAGTGTTTTGGTCTTTCTCTTGGCATTGTATTGACAATCTATATTAAGGAATTTTTTGATGGGTTTTCTCCCCCATGAGGGTTTCCCATGACAAAATTTTGTGTACTTTATGATTGTGTTTCTCTTAGTGATCCTATTATTTGCTATTATCTTTGAAAATAATTAAAACTTAATAGTAACAACTAGCAAAAATGCAATGCAATTATTCATTAAATCCATTCACACAACTAAAAGCAACACATTAAAACTTAGAATAACATTCATTTAACTCACATGAAAAACTAACACATCAATTAAACAACACACGTAAAGTAAATTCATCACACATGGAAAAATTATTTACCCTGGAAACCCAAATGGAAAAACCAACATTCAATGGTTCCTCAATTCTATATTCTGACAATCTTTGGTATAATGTAGCCCATGTCTCTATTTGCATCCTCCTCTCTTGTCTAGAAAAAAAAATATCCCTTTAAGGGACAAATTAAAAACATATATAGGATATCTAGGGGGGTAATGGGAAGGTCAAGAGACTCACCTTTTAGTTCCCATTCCTCTCTCTCTTTTCATTTTTTCTGTTTTATTTAATTATTTTTCTCTCTATTGTGTAATTAGTCTCTAAATTTTGCATTGTCCTTTATGTTTTTTCTACCCTCCTCAATTGTTGAATTACACTTAAGTATTGATTCTTACAACCATTTCTTATTCAAATCCATTTCAGAAAACAACTCTCCATTTAAAGAATTTTTAGTCTCCAAAATCTTAGAGGACCAATTTGGATCGATGCACCTTCTATCTGCTTATTCAAAACATGGTTCTAATGCTATCTCTTGGATACAACTCCAACTTTGGCTCTAGCTCTAGCTATCGACTCTAGTTTTGGCTATGGATTTGGTTCCTCACTTACTTGTTCTTGCATTTCAGAAATTTGGTCACTAACTCTCAACTATGGAAAATCTTCAAATCCAAAATCTTCACTCATAATTCATTTCCATCTTCAATGTACAAGTCTCTTGCATTTTTATACTTGAAGACAGTCCATCTTGAAATTCAATGAAGCCAAGTTGAATTTTTGTCTTTTTTTGTTCAATGTGATCCCAACAAGCTATGCCATCATGTAGAAATTCCACAAGAGGATCTATGGATTAATACCTTTTTTTGCTAGGATCAATTGCTCCCTCACATGGAAACAATGCTTTTCTATTGCACATGCTTATCAACGCTATGTCCCTGCAACAACGTCACTTGAATGAACTCATTGGTGTGAAATCACAACACCTTCTTCTACCCAAAGAATTTGATGAACCATACACATGTGTGGTTGTAGGTGACAATCATCAATAGGCTATAGTGTTGAGGACAAGGAACTACCTTGATATTTGGATGGTACAAAGACAAGGGAATGTCATTGACATCCTTGCACTAATCTTTGATAAATATCCAAGAAGGGAATATTCTTATGGAAGATTTCATGTAACCATTGGAGTGGGGCCACCTTTGTTGCCAACATTATATGGCGTTCTCTTCAATAGTGACGTGGACCTCTTGTGTTGCTATCATTAATCAGACAACTTATGCTCCTTAGGTTAGAGATGCAGTGATTTCTTTATCTCCATTAGGATTCACTTTTCACACTTTTCTCTTGGCTAAGTGGTTCATAGGGTGAAGCTTCATATGACATTTCCAACACTTTTATTTTCAATTCCCACTCAATTTTTAGTGGTGGAAAAAATCCTTAGCATTGCTAAATGGATTGCCTGACATACTCATTTTCTCCCATTTCCTTTGAATTCATTGTTGGTTTGAGGAAATATTTTGACCATTCATCCTATGAAAACAATTTGGCTTGCTTCTCCTAGAAATATGCCATACAATGGCCTTTCTTCCCACAAAATGAGAATGCCTCCGAGTACCAATAGCTTATGATTTTATGGCCTTTCTTCTTGGATCAATTACAAATGAGGGATTCCTTATCTAATGCATATCTCTTTTCCTTGTTCTTCTTGCCCTGGCTTATCTGCATGTTAATTCTTCTAAGCGTTGGTGTAGGATGAGTCTTTGCACTTTCCTCATTGATACCCTTCTTTGATTTTCCACAAGAAATATGGAGTGGTGGTGCATTGCCACCTTCATTTGATTTTTCCCTTTCTTTCAATGATGAGGCCAATCCTACCATGTCTTTTGCCTTCACAAATTTTATCTTTTTTTTTATGTCCTTTTCACCTCTGTCATTGAAATATAGACCTTCATGCTTAACCATTGGTGCAACAACAATGGGGCTTATCATTCTCTAACTTCTCTTTCCTATCCCTTGTCCATCATAGCCTATCTGCCATAACAATTTCAAACCAATGCCTCTTGTATGTTTTTCAAAATCACCAACATCTTCTTGAGAAATTTCTAAGCAAGGAGAGCTTACCAAAGTTGTCTCGGTCATGGTGTTGGCTTTGGTAGTGGTAATGGAAGGTGGATTTGCTTCCTTAATCTATTGGAAAACTACTTGTTTCTTTCTTTATTTCCAAACTTATGGTACAATTGAGTCATCATTTAAGTGATCCTATTCTCCTATCAACTATCCATTTGAATGACCTTCTCTCCCAATTGCACAAGATACACTCTACTCTTGTCCCAATATGCCATGACATATGTGAAGGAGTCTTGAAATTCATCAAGATTGATTATTTAGAAATGGAAACACTCTTGTTGAGGTATCAAAGATCTTCTTCATCTTTTCCATCCTTTGGTAATACATCTAGACCTTCTTCGTCAAGTGTCTATTCTTCTTTTGAAGTTGAACATTGATAGCTCACATATCTTCCAACCTTCATATTTTTTATTTACCCACGTTGAATCTGCTTTCTATTCAAAATTCTAGAATTGAATTGCATCATGGTCAAGTATTCAACTACTCTAATACCTTACAATCCATAAATGAAGGACTTATAGACCACTTGCTTCACCAACATGGATGCTTTGTGGAATTTGTGTATAGTATTTATTCTCTATTGTTAAGCCCTAAATAGTGGCACATTACCCCTTAATTGGGGAATATCACATTAGTAATGCTATTTTATTTATGTTGGCTTGGGTCCATTAGTTGTAATTGTACCTCCTAGCCTTCTATATATACCAAGGAGACCTTTTCATTTGGAATCATCTTGTATTTGGGAATTTATGTGGTATATAATGAGGTTTCCCCCTCTAAGAGGCTTATTATCTAAAATTATCTCTTTTTCAAGGTGTCGAGTACTTATTATGAGGTTTTTCTATGCTATCTTGATATTTGGTTCTTAACATTTGGTATCAGAGCTCAAGGTCTTGGGGTTTCACTGCTACATCTGAGACACCTTGTCATTTTAGCTATAATTTTTTTCTATGTTGTTTCAGAAGGAACCCATTAGAGGATATTTATTAGATGGATCAAGTCACATGGGGTTAAAATTGTATCTCTCGGGGCCTTATACTTTCAGAGATATAGCCCATGTAAGATAGGGTTAGGGAATCATCCTGAATTTAGTCATCGTGGAATTTTCTCTATGAAATGTTTTATGTAATGTTTCAGACCCTGAAATATGGAGGATATTCACATAAATTATCAAGGTAGTTGTGATAGAAATTTTAGCTTCTGGGTCAACCTACTTTTGTAGATACACCCTGTGCAAGATAGGGTATTTGACTAGTCATATTAACTAGTCTCAAACATGTCTTCCGGGTAACAAAGTGATATCTTCTTCAATGAGTATCCAAATTAAGTGAGACCAGTTGCATTGGATAGTGGACAACCTTTAGTATTTCTGGTACAAGTTTCATAATCAAATATTATATATTGTGATCTTGGCACGCTTTACAAGTACGCTCTCCGAGAAGGGGAAAAAATCAGCAAGTTGTGGGGAAGTTACCATAACTTCCACTTGGCACATCCAATTTTGATTAGACCTATGGAATTGAAAAGAATAAATATCAGAGAAATAAATAAATAAATCATACCCAGAAGGGCCAAAATTTCAGAGATACAACAAAAGAAATACCATCTATCAGAACCACCTTGAAATCAAGAGTGAAACTTCACCAACATGCCACCAAAAAAGGGATCTTCTACACCAAATAGGCCTCCAAATAATCCTACTTGGACTCTTGATGAAGGTGAATAAATTCATAGGGACATAAATGGTTTACAAAAGAATATAGTAACAAAAGACTAACTATAAGGGATGATGGAGGGTTTAAAAAGGAGATCATGGAAGGATTGAAAAAATTCATAATAGAGAGGACACCTGAAAGTGAAAATGTATCCCATGAAATTCATGATGAGGACACAAGGAAGATGAATCAAGAATGGGGAAACTCCAACTTTGGGTTGAATACCAACCACTTTCCTCAGATCGATATATGGAAGTTTGATGGCAAGGACCCAATCACATGGATAATTCAAATGGTGCAATTCTTTGATCTGAATGATGTGCCACATACACAAAAGGTACGAATTGCTTATTTATATTTAGAACCCAATCAATTTGTATGGTATTGATGTATTTTTTCTCGAAAATCATTCATCACTTGGACAATTTTCACGGAAGAAATGATAGCACACTATGAGGATACAATGAGAAATGCCTTCTTTAGCCAAATGATCAATCTCAAGCAAAAGGGTTCAGTTGCAGAGCACATTGAGAACTTCCAAAGATTGAATATAAAGGTAACATATATTACAAATGAGCACCTAATTAATGTATTCATAGGAACTTTAAAGGATAACATTCAACATGAGGTTCTCCTTTGGGAACCCAAATCATTGGAGAATGCATTCAGGGTGGCAAGAAATGTTGAAAGTAAAAATATGGCTATGGCTACTAGAAGGACCACTCCTGACATCTATAGAGAGAATAATGTTCCTTCTTCTAAAACACCTCAACCTACAAGGTTGACACCTCAACAATTGGAGGAAATAAAAGCCAAAGGTTTATGCTTTAATTGTGACAACAAGTATAGTAAGGGACATAAGTGTGGTGAGAAGAAATTATTCTACGTAGAATGTGAAGAGGAATAAGAACAACAATAAGAACAAGAACCATCTCAAGATGAAAATGTAGAAGTGATTTCTTCTGAAGAGTTGACTCCCACAATATAATGTAATTCATTGGATGGAATTAGCACTCCTCAAACCTTCAAGATCGAAGGATATATCAAAAATAAAAAGGTAATAGTCCTAATTGATTCTGGAAGTACTCATAATTTCATTCACTATAAATTAGCCAAAGCTCTCAATTTCTTTGTATATCCAGCACGAGAGTTTCAAGTAATGATTGCAGATGGAGGAACTATCAATTTCTCAGGAAAATGAAATAAGATCAATATTACTATGGGGGAATATGTAATGAATAGTCCAATGATTTTTATACCCATGGGTGGTTTTGATGTCGTACTAGGAATCCAATAGTTAAAATCATTAGGAACAATGGATTTTAATTTTCAAGAACTTTTCATGAAATTTTCATTGGAAGGAAAATAAATTGAGTTAAGGGGTATCACAGGGAAACCTAGTAAGGTGATAAGCTATAATGGCATGAAAAAATTATTGAAAAAGAGACACCATGGTGTAATTACACAACTATGCTTACTAGATGTTCAAACATCTAAGCCATCTATTCCCCTAGATCTCCAAGGGATCATTGATAAGCATTCCAAAGTATTTAAAGATATTCCCAAAGGTCTTCCACCCACTCGAAATCATGATCATTCTATTCACCTAATTCATAGGAGTGTTCCTCCTAACATTAGGCCTTACAGATACTCTTATGCCCAGAAGAATGAAATTGAGCGTATGGTTGAAGAAATGTTAGAGGCTGACATTATTAGACCTAGCCAAAGTTCTTACTCTGCACTAGTGGTAATGGTACTCAAGAAATATGTCTCATGGCATATGTCTTCAGATTATAGAGATCTTAACAAGATCATTATTAAAGATAAGTTTCCCATTCCCGTCATTGATGAATTGTTATATGATGCAACCCCCCTCCCCTCCTGAGGGTTTTGTGACCTCCCAGTCTAGGATATTTCAATATGCTGAGTTAGATCGACTCTTCAGGATCCTTCTTGAACCTAAATCAACTTATATAGGCCCCCTTTTCTCCCAAGGCGCAGGTCCTGTGGAACTAGCGGGCCCTTTCTCTAGCACTCTTGGCACTTTTCAATTCGCGGGCGCTAGCTCCTTTTTCTAGACCCCTTCCTACATGTGACCTCAGGCTATGTCCTGACGTAAACACGTGATTACGGGGTGGCCTAGAGTGGTTTGAGACCACACCACTTTTCTCCCTGTAATTCACTACTAGCTTTCACGTATCCATTTGTAAATACCGTGATTTCAATTGCGGCCCGCTCTAAGGTTTTTAAAACCCGATCACTTTATGCCCCCACAATCAATCACTATCGTCGATCTTGTGATCTCATACGATGCCTCTTAACCGATGGTTGATATCTTCATCCTTCCCTTCCTTCTCTCCGGAGCATGCTCTCCCAGATCTCCACGATCTATTGACGCATGTCCCTTTCAAATCAACGACTGTGATTGATTTCTTCCTTCGGGCTTTGGGAGTTTCAAACTCTCTTCTCTTTATTCCTCTGCAGTAGCTATATTTGGAAGTGGAAGATATGCTGACACCTTTCCTCAACAAACAGACGACTCAGATGAACTCCAGCTCCGGCCTTCAGGAGTTCTTGTTCAACCTACTCCTTTTTCTCTCAAAGTGACTTTCTCCGAAATGACAAATCTTATGCCATGCGTCCTCCTCAAATCAATGGCTTTGGTCCACTTTGGGACTTTATCCCTTTCAAACAAGACTAGATCAATGACCTTCACCACCCTTCTCAATCAACGGTTGAGATTCACTTCGGGGCTTCGCAATTTTCACTCTTCGCTTTCCTATGGAGTATTCTGTATCTAGAGTTCTATATCTGACGCCACGCGTCCACTTCAAATCAACGACCCTGTTCCACTTAGGGACTTTAGCCTTTGAGATTCTCAACTCCTCTACACTCACTTTTTTCCGGAGCTCTTTCACTCAGAGTACACAATCGGTTGACACGTGTCCTCCTTCATGATCAACGACTATGAGTGACTTCGGCTCTTCGGGCTTCAGGAATTCCAACACTCCACCTTTTCTTTCTCCTAGATCTCATGATCCGTCGATGCATGTCCTTCTACATCTGACGGTCCAGATTCACTTTGGCTCTTCAGGATTAGAGAGTTTCAAACTCCTACGCACTCATTCCTCCCGGAGTGCTTTTACCCGAAGACTCAAATCTATTGACATGTACCCCCCTGGTGACCGATGACCAGGATCTATTTCAAGTCTTCGGTAATTTTGTTGTCTCCTTGACCACAAACGTCTGAAGTGATTCCACTCCGGAGTTGTAGATCTTGCGCCACTTGTCCCTTTTAACGATGAACGGTCCCTAATCACTTCGGGACTTCAAGACTTTGGCAAGTACTCTCTCCTGTGCACACAAAGGGTTAAGGCCCATGCAATTTACCCAGATCGGACGACTGTCGATCCTTTGTGCTTAGATCTGATGGCTGGGATCTGTTTCCTCCTCAGTGCTCTCCTTTTCTTTCCTGGACACTGATCTAATGGTCCAGACTTCTTCCAACAAGAGATCTGACGACTATTTTTGCTCCTCCTCCTAATCTTTGGATTTCTTCCGACTTGGAGGAGTTTGTAGGTGTTCAAAGGCTTCAGCCTTTTCTCCTCTTATGATTCTGACTTCTTCTGGGTCTCGTTTTCATTTCTATTAGCACTATCTCTCCTGAGCTTTGGCACTTGGAATAATTCTATCTCTACTCACTCATTTCTCTATCTCCTCTAAGATTTTTAACTGACTCAGAACTCCAAAAGGGTCTCGGCCCTTCCACTTTCTTTTAAAAGGAAAACTCTATGCCCTCCTGGAAACCTCCTGCTCAATGCACACCTTGCAGAGATCTTTCTTACAGAGTGCTCAGTAACTCTCTCTCTCTATGCCTTCTCTGCACAGTTCCCCCTCTAAGGTATTCAGTAACCTAGAGGTTTCCCCTAAGTTGTTATCACTCTGGTGCACCCTCCTGGCACGTTCTTTTCTGACTCCACAGAGTTCAGGTGCGCACTCCTTGCACCAGCTTCAGAACCTCCAATGTTCTATTGTACACTCATTGCACAACCTAAAGAACCCAGAATGATAGTTTGAACTCAATCAAAGATAAATAAATATATCTTCCTACTGCAGACAAAATCTATCATACATCTACAACAAAAATTCATAAAACACATAAACAACCATGTGCAGGAAAAACTATTGTCTTTTCATTAATATGAAAATCTGATTACAATATGTGCAGGATGGACTACAACAGATTCTCATCTCTCTCAAGCTCTCTCAAAGAACTATTCTACCTCCTATTTCTGAGCTTCTGAGCTTCTCAGGCTCTTCTCTCAGAATCCTCCTCCTAAATCTTGTCTCTCAGAATCCTCCTCCTTCCGAGAGGGATCCTCGAGCTTATCCTCTCTACCGCCTTAGTGCCATTACTGTCTCAGTTAAGACACCTTATCCCTACGGCTTCTTACAATGAATGAATATCTAGACCTGACTAAGATCTAGACCTACTTATAGTCAACCATTAAGGTGACCCTATCCACTACCTGTACAAAGGCATGGCTTTCCTTTACTCAACCTTACAAAATAAATCCATATAGGATTATTTTTCAAATTTAAAAATGGGAGGGTCGATGCCTCTTCCTTTCTCTAATGCGTGCCTATGTGTTGGTTTGTGGGCGCATCTGCTGATGTGGAAGGATTCTCCTGCATCATTAGATGAAATACATGGAGAAATCTATTTCACAAAGTTGAATCTTCGTTCAAGGTATCATCAAATTAGAATGAAGGAAACATATATCCCAAAAATAACACTCTGAACTCATGCAGGCCATTATGAATTTTTGGTCATGCCTTTTGGTCTTTCAAATGCACCTTCCACATTCCAAGGGTTGGTGAATTCCATTTTCAATCCCTTCCTTCAAAAAATTGTGTTAGTAGTTTTTGATGATATACTAATCTATACTAATGCGACATGTTGACAAGGTGCTACACCTACTAAAGGAGCAACAACTATATGCCAAACCATCCAAATGTTTCTTTGGGGTGAAGGAAGTAGAGTATTTGGGCCATATTGTATTTCATGAAGGTGTCAAGGTAGACCCTAACAAGATTAAGGCCATGATGGACTGGTCGATTCCCAAAACATTGAAGAATTTTAGAGGATTTTTGGGTTTGACAGGTTACTACCGCAAGTTTGTTCGAAATTATGGAAGAATGGCATCACCTTTAATGACATTAACTAAGAAGGATTCATTTTCATGGACTCCAGAGGCAAATCAATATTTTGAACAACTTAAAGAGGCAATGTGAAAGCTCATGTCTTGACCACACCTAAATTCACAAAAACCTTTATTGTGGAATGTGATGCCTTGGGAAATGGCATTGGTGTTGGTATAATGCAAGAAGAAAGGCCCCTTGATTTTAAAATTCCACCACTCAAGGTAAAGGACTTACACAAACCCATTTATGAGAAGGAAATGATGGCAATACTACATGCATTGAAGAAATGGTGCCCTTACCTAATAGTTAGGCACTTCAAGGTAAAAAAAAATCATGATAGTCTTAAATACTTCTTGGAACAAATACTATATTCAAAAGAACAACAAAAATGGGTGACCAATATATTGGGTTATGATTTTGAAATCATCTATAAAAAAAGGGAAGAAAAATGTTGTGGCAAATGCACTCTCAAGAAAGGATCAAGATGTTGAGGCCTTTCTCTGTGTTATCTCGATCATCCAACCCAAATGGATAATAGAAGCGAGGGATGAATGGAAGAATGATGAAAATGTGTGGACTCTCATTCAAAGGTTGCAGCAGGATTCCAGTGCATCAGATACATTTACATGGAAAAATCATTCACTATGGTACAAATATCGCTTATATTTATGTAAGAACTCCCAACTCAAACAAAAGGCACTATTGGAATTGCACACCTCTCTGGTAGGAGGGCACTCGGTATTTTTGAAAACCTACCATAGGGTCAAGAAGGAATTTTTTCAGGATGGCCTTAAAACTGATGTTCAAAGGTTTGTGGTAGAATGTTTGGTTTGCCAACAAAATAAGGTGGAAACAATTAAGACCCCAGGTCTTTTACAACCATTAACCATCCTAAGTCAGCGATGGGAGGAGGTTTCCATGGATTTCATCACAGGGTTACCAAAGTCTAAAGGAAAGAGTCTCATCATGGTGATTGTTGATAGAATGACCAAGTACGCACACTTTTGTGCACTCTCTCATCCCTTCAAAGCCAGTATAGTTGCCACTTAATTCATGGAGACATTTCAAAAACTACATGGAAGCTCAAAGATTATTGTAAGTGACAGAGATCCCATCTTCACTAGAAATTTTTGGACATAATTATTTTCTTGTTTGGGTACTCAATTGGCTCATAGCTCATCCTATTATCTTCAATCTAATGAACAAACCGAGATAGTGAACAAATGTCTGGAAGGCTACCTTCGTTTCTTTGTCTATGATAAACAAAAACAATAGTTCAAATGGTTACCCTTGGCAGAATGGTGGTATAACACTTCCTTTCATACTACAACAAAAATGACATCATTTATGGAACTCTATGGATACCACCCTCCTTCCATCACTTATTCTCTAAAATAAAAATCTAAGGTTCAAGCAGTGGAAGATCACATCGAGCATCAACAACAAGTTCTCCAAATATTAAAGGACAACCTGACCATGGCACAAACTTGCATGAAACAACAAGCAAATCAACATCGTAGTGAAAGAAGTTTTGAAGTAGGGGATTGGGTGTTTTTAAGACTACAACCATACACACAGATGTCCCTCAAGCAAGCCAAGAAGGATAAGAAATTATCACCAAAGTACTATGGCCCTTATAAGGTGTTGCAAAAGATTGGTACTATGGCATACAAATTGGAGTTTCCTACATCTTCACGAGTACACCGAATTTTCCATGTTTCATGCTTAAAGAAGGTTATAGGTGACTGTAATATACTAGATATAAAATGTATGCAGAACTGAAATAAAATGATAGTAATGGAAGAATAACAACAATATATCTAGAACATTCACCACAATAACACTGAAATGATATAAGAATAACAATGGAAATAGCACTTTGAATCTGAAAGCAATGTTCATGGGCCTCTTCGAGGGGGCAACCTCCAGTTTAGAAAATCTCTATTACAATAATATCCAATCTAAGGTTCTCATACCCTCGACTCCTATTTATACTAAAAGGAAGCATCTAGAGGAAGATCCTTCTAGAAGTGGAAGCTTCTATTAGGTCTTCTTACATCCGCCTTATTCTATTTTATTG
>JZKD02S1628854.1:130063-153245 GCA_000966675.3 Picea glauca
GAGGAAACTAAAAAGGGGTGAGCGGGGTAAAAACATTTGCCGAAAAAATGATATGTATGAATGTGATAAGGGCGAAGAGATGAATCCAATGGAATAGGTCTCAAATGATGGTGAAAAAATTTCCAGACTTTTTTTTTTTTTACAGAGCTATACTCCAGTCTGAAGAATACTGCAGAGAGGAAATGCCCAAATGCTTAACCAGAAATACATGTGTATTTACTTGGCAACCCGAACACATTTGCACAGAAATAGATCTTGTCTGTTTTAATTTGTTTATGTTTCTGTCCCCCAAGGGTTATGTATTCAAGGGTTCTACAGAAAAGGGTTTGCCCTGTGCTATAGCTCTCTGATATATGTGTGGGGTCCAACAATAGTACTCAGCCCAATATCTCAGGGCACTAACTAAGGACGATAGATCGTACCCTTAGTCGTACTACCCGACTACCCAGGTACCAGAGAGTATCTTCTCGAGTGTTGTTCTCGGTGACACTATAGCAGTCAGGTGGCCAATCGATTTATCTAAAGAGGGTTTCAGGTAATCTAGGTCGATCCGTACATAGGTGTTGTCTGATGCGATACCACTCGAAGGGGTACCAACAGGGGTTACAAGGGTGGCCAACAGATGTGCGCTTAAGTACCACTTGTATTTCCTGCGTGTATAAATCCCTCAACCATGGGTTTATGTGCGTAACGACAGATCTCTGTGGCTTAAAGACACCGAAATACGTCTCTACCCTGAAAAAAAATTAACCCACACTTTCTGCTGAGGAAAGTGCTCTGATACCACTTGTAATATACTAGATATAAAATGAATGCAGAACTGAAATAAAATTCTAGTAATGGCAGAATAATAGCAATATAACCAGAACATTCACCACAATAACACTGAAATGATATAAGAATAAAAACAGAAATAACACTTTGAATCTGAAAGCAATGTTCACGGGCCTCGTCAAGGGGGAAAACTCCAGTTGAGCAGAGCTCTATTACAATAATATCCAAGCTAGGGTTCTCATGCCCTCGACTCCTATTTATACTAAAAATAAGCATATAGAGGAAGATCCTTCTAGAAGTGGAAGCTTCTATTAGGTCTTCTTACATCTGCCGTATTCTATTTTATTGAAAGGCCTTATTAATATTGACCTTTATTACATCTGAATATATTGTTCTACCTATGTGCAGGTTAGGACCCTAACAGTGACAAGATACCAGTTCAAACTATATTTCCAGAACTTTACAAGGAAGGAAAAATCATATTGGAGCCTGAAGTTGTCACTGACACAAGAATTCTCCAGCTGAGGAATAGATCCATTTCAAAGTATCTCATTAAGTGGAGGAAACTACCATTGCTTGTTCAATTCCAATTCGGATCAAACACCCCTCCTTAAGTGAAATGTAGGGAGTAAGAAAAAGAAGATAAAAAAATGTGTCTTGGAAACGAGGCCTACTAAGGTACCCAAGTAAAAAATGTTCAAAGAATTAACAATAGTTAGGAACCAGAATGAGGCTCATGGAAGGAAGTAGCACCAATTCTATAAATTCCCTGGAGTTGAAACTAAAGAAGATCTCACAAATATGCATTCAATGGTAAGAGCATGAGGCCTGTGGAGGTCGAAAAATCCAAGTAGATTTTTTGATCGAAACTCTGAAAAGGAGGGCCCTATAACCTCAAAGAACATGAATGAATTAAAAAGAGATAGAGGATCAGATGCAAATTCACAAGAATTGAAAACTTTGACAACTACCACATGAATGGTCTAGAAAGATAGGTGTTGGTTAGGAACAAAAAAAAGGCTTCAAACAAAAGAAAACACTATAAACCATCAAAATATCAATGAGGCCTGTGGATGCTAAAATCTCCAAACATGAAATATCTCTGAAACTATAAAGAGGGACAAGTAACCCCAAGCTGGAAACATCATCAAACATCCACATAAGAACGAAAAGAAACAAATTTAAAACTCCCCAAGCAAAGAGAATCCATTGCACTCAAAGCCCCCATTATGTGCAACTTATGGAAGAATAAAAAAGAGATTAATCCTCTCAAATGAGTCCTAGCACAAAGCCCTAATCAGGTACTCATGTACAATCAATAAAAACAACATAAATTGAGTGTCTCTATGGATGCCAATCCATCTCACCAGAGTTCATGGGTAGTTGGTCATTGTAACCATTGAGTCAAAATAGGAATCAATGCTCTATAAAAGGCTAACTTTGAAGAAAAGTTGATCTCAAATAAAATGGGGAATAGTGAAGAATCACCTAAGGAAGCATTGCATGCCATCCCCCCACAATGCTAAACTAGGTGTACATATATGATGGCAATGGTTGTCACAGATGATGACGAAAAATGGAGGTACAATTTGAAGGTGACAAAGATGACAAGCAATCAAGAAAGAAACACTCCAAGGTGTCTAGCTCCAAGACGCTGCAAGAAAAGGTAGTACATGGTCATGAAGGAAAAATATTGGTGACACTCTAAGAATATCTATACAAGTGGCCAAAAATAGACTGCTTGGACAACATGTCCAAAGCTATAGAAAGAGATGCACGAAAAATAAATCCATCAAGGACAACAATCATCAATATGGGTCTCGACAAACAAGGTCGTGATAGGTACCCATGTACAAGTGAGGAATTTACACATATTTATTCTGCAATAGAAAATAAAAGTAAATGAATGTGAAAGGTGGGGTCCCACAATTGTGGCCATTAAACAATCCCCAGAAGATGACAAGCCAATGGAAGAAAAGCGTGACCAGATGAAAAAATGTTGTGCATCAACAAAGGTCTCCAATGATCATGTTGAAGATAAAAAAAATTGTAGTTGATGCCGACAATTATTGTGCTTCAAGAAACAAGTGGTGATAGCATAAAAATATAGACAAAGTTCTTCAAGAAAGAGAAGCAAACACCACAATGGTAATCAATAAAATGTTTAAGATAATATGTGTCCACTCATGAGAAATATGTGCAAACACGTGTGGTAGGAAATCACTTGTTGGAAAGAGAGTAGAATGATTTTCACAACACCCCAGATGGGATGGAAAATAGAGGCTCCAATGAAGAGTTATGGAAAAAACACTGCTAATAACATCTAAAATACAATAAATTAACAAACAAAAACTAATTTTCTGAAACAACTCCATACATAAAAATGAGAGTTTGCAACAAATGGAATAGATTGTGTGTCTCCACCATCCTACACAAAGCATCTACAAACTACACTATACAAAACATGTGAGAGGAAGACCACCATAGTTGCATAGATCGTAAGTGTTGTGATAATGAATGCATCCACCAACCAACTATATGCTAGAGTGCTTCTACATGTGAAGGGTGCACAAACAATGAACCAAAATCCCCTCAATATGAGTGAAGGCCACAATTTCATTATGATCGCCTCAAATGGATTCTACAAGTCATAGTAGAGGTGTGCCCGAACCTCACCATCTATGTGAGAGAGGCCATAGTGTTAGAGATAGGCCAACTATGTGAGAGAGGTCATAGTGTTAGAGAGAGGCCATCTACGTGAGAGAGGCCATAGTGTTAGAGCCTTTGGTTTGTGGGTTGCACTATTAATAAAGGACGTGCTTAATGAAAGTCACCATAAAGAAACAATACCATATCTAAAGGGCCACTTGATAGGTGCTAGAGGTCTACGAGAGAGCCCAAATGTACAAAGATCCGAGATCTATAGAGAATTTCCCATGCAAGTATAAAATGCCATGATCTGCACATCAAAGAAGGACATGATTTGGAACCATGAATAGTCTATAGAGGAGGTGCATCCATGATGGGAGGAAACCCAATCTTAGGAAATGGCACCAATGAACTATTGTAATCTAGGCATGTGTGAGATCCAAGGACATGTTTGTTGATTTGAAAGATATTCTTGGTTGAAGAGAGGACAATGACCATGGGTATGTTAACTTAATAAATAGACCCAAAAGAACCACATGATAAAGTTCTAGAGTGGTCACGTCACAAAGGAATCTAACATGGATTGCTTGGTTGGATGACAGGGCCCACACAGATCTAAGACTATGATTTGTGGTTGTGTAGAGGAGGAGTAACACATATACAATGGGCCACGGTCCGAGATGAATGAATCTCCCACCACAAACTACAGAGAGGGCGAGAGAGCAACTTGGAACAACAAAAAATAATTATGGCCCCAGTATTTTGTTTTGGTGGCTTAATATTCCATGAAAGGAGGTTGAGATCATGCAATGGTGAAAGGGAAACAAAATCCAAGGGGCTAATCTATACAACTAGACACCCCAAACACAGGGCTAGGCATATCCCAAAAGGGTGAGATCTTCAACGCTAAAACCAAGGAGCAGAGAAAATGAATTTGAATATGCTCACACATAAAAATGTAGGGTAAGAAGCACTTTCTCCAATACCATGTAGAAATTTGGGTTTTCCCTGTATCATAAATGAGCTTATTCTCATGCACAAATAATATAACAAGAAGAATTATTGAACTATATATTTCTCTATTTTATAATTACAAGAGGAATCCCTCTATTTATAATAAACTAGGAGAGGCCTAAATATTTTCTTGGAGTAGTCATTGAATGATGAGGGTTAAACCTCCTATTATAATAACTTGGGCAACATCATGTTTGAGTAACACGTTGATTCCTTGAATTGTCTCTAGTGCCTCTACCTCCTTATCTAAGGCAATCGTCAACAGCCAAGTTAGACTTCTCTAAGAATTGGATAGAGAACCTTATTGTCCATATTTTAAAAAGTGGTGAAAAGAATGATCCTTTAAATCATAAGAGGATTATGATAAATCCTCTTTTCACTAAGTTTTATGGATTATAGTGGAGAAAAAAACTAGCCAAGGGATTGAAAGTGATTATAAAGTGCCAAGGAGCACGCTAATTTTCAAAGTTATCATTCAACTTTATTCCACAAATCACTCTCATGATTATTACTTAAGATTGATCAAACAAGAAGGCCAATTCCTCCTTTTTATTTGGTTGACTTCAAAAAGACTTTTGAAGCCTTTGGAAAAGGGTAGAAGATATTAAACATAAAGAAATACATAGAAAAATGAGATATGATAAATACCTTTCACTCAAAGTTCATATAAAAAATTCTACTATGTTTTTCAGAGAAGTCCAAAAAATAGAATATTTAGACTTGCCCATTATATTGCCTATTCTTATGTATACACTCAAATGATATTATTTCGAGAGTACATTCACAAATGATATTATTTTGGAAGTAGGTTAATTTTATGTTAGTTTTATTTTTGAAATAAAATGATTCCATAAGTTAAAGTTTTGAACCTGTTATCGCTCTGTAATTTCTAGAGGTTGTAGAAGAAAGGATAGAGGTAACCACAAAACCACTTCGGAAACTGGGATCTAGCCCTACCAGCTTCAGAGAGGGATCTCTCTGTAAGATTTAGAT
The DNA here is from genome assembly GCA_000966675.3 of Picea glauca. Lineage (NCBI taxonomy): Eukaryota > Viridiplantae > Streptophyta > Pinopsida > Pinales > Pinaceae > Picea > Picea glauca. The sequence goes on from JZKD02S1628854.1 coordinate 135,494, forward strand.
TTGTTTAGATTAAAATATTAGGCTAGTTACGATAGTTCGGGATTTTTTTGTTTGATTTGAATTGTTTGGTTGATTAAATGCTTAAATTATGATTGGGCTATGAGGTCTGTCTCTTAAAATAGGGATCAATTTCATCCTTTTATAAATTTTCTTCACAGGGAAAGGTAGTTAAATTGTTTGGATCTTGTAAATTTGGATGAAGTGAATAGGAAGAAGTGAATGGAATTCCATCAAGTAAAAGAGTAATTAAAAATTTGTTTTATTTAAATTCAGTTGAAAACATAGAAATTATTCAAACCCAGAAACATAGTATATTAAAACAAGTTTAGTTTGTCAACCTTATTTTGAATAATTGGGATTAGAAACACATAATAATGATAACAAAGAAAGGAAAACATAAAAGTAGATAGATGCACTTCACCAACAGTTTGACACAAGAATCATGTGAAAGAGCCTTTTTTATTACTGATCAATCCACTTGAATCATACAAAATAAATTTCCTGGATGAAAAAATCAACCCTGCATACTTCAAAATGAGAATTATTTATACATTTGTTTACAAAAGATCCTGTCATAATTTATCAGGATATATTTTAGGAATATCTAAACTAACTATATCTCTAGTTACAAAAATGTAGGAATGTTTCAGATCTGTTCGAATTTATAGCATTATTTTGATGGAAACTATTGATAATCTATCCCTTTGAATTTTTCTTAGTTGTTGGTCCTTCCTGCTGAAGAGTAGAACCCATCTTTACTCAAGTAAATTTCACAATTTGTCCCACCTTTGTTCACCTGGGATTGATATTTTGAGAAATTTCCTGCAAATTTCATCCACCTCTGTGTATTTAGCAAAAGTGGGTTTGGTGATAAAAATGTGTTTGATCTCATGCTAAATGTTCAAATCAAATTACAGTGTTTCCAGGAATGTTTTCCCAGTGATGCTTCCTTATATTCCTGCAAATTTTGAATTATATTTTTCCACTGTCTTTAATTTCTGGTTATAATCAGGCAAGTTGATTAACTTGTCAGTTAACACTAATAAACTAGGTAGTCCTTTATTTTTTAGCACCTCAAACTTGTTGAAGAACCTATGCACACGTATGTCCATAACTTGACATTTTTCTTTCAATTGCAACATGAGGCCTTTCTTAGTTAGAACCTTTTTATTTCCACGAAAGTTTCGGTTCTTTCTTCTATCTCTAGCTCATCTAACTCATGTTTGTTTTTAGAATTTAGAAACCTGATGAGATCTGTGGCTTATGTTGGCTTTTCTTCCAATTTTTCCTTAATTCTTTCAATGGCTCCTCTAGATTTCTAAATTAACTCATGCTACTCAAAGATAATATGTATAGAAGGCCAAATGCTTGTCATGGATGTATTGATGTCTATCCATATATTTTCCTTAGCTTGGGCTAAGGTATTAGCCATGGTTGTTTCTTTTCCTAACTGTTGTAGTCATTGGTTGAGCCTCTGAGATTTATGTATTTCATCCTGATGACAAGTCTCGATCATTGATTTATGTTCCTCTAATGACTTTACTTCTTCCTTTAACTTTTTTATTTCTACTCCTTGTATGGACATGTCCTCCATAGCTTTCACGAATTTATCTAAGGCATATGAAGTTTGTGTTGGGGTTGATGTTGATGTAGAAACTTATGTTGTTCTTACCTCTTTCAAGGGAACTGCATCTAGTGGAACTATGGAAAATTGTGCATTCTTCTCTTTTTCCTTGATCAACTTATCCATCTCTCCTTCCATTTCCCTGATCTATGCATTTTTCTCCATAATCAATTTGAGCATTTCTACTTTTTGGATCTTTGTCTCAATCACCTCTTTAGTCCATGAATCCTCTATTGCTGGTAGTTTCAATTGTTTCCTTAGTGATGCTATGTCAACATTCTTCTTCTTAATCAACTCTTCTACTGCTTTGACATTAGCTAGGTCATATCCAATCTTGAGTACTAATTCCTCTAATGATTTTATCCTATTATCCTTGGCCAAATAAGAGATCTTTTCAATCTTCAATTGAGACTGGATATTAGTCAGTGATACTTGTAATTTGGAAGTTGTCATTGTAGTGCTTGTTAGGGTTGAATAAATCATCTCCCCTATTTGTCTGTGCATATCCATCAGATCAATAGGATGGGCATCCTTTATATCAAATTCAAATAAAGTCTTCTTGTAATCAGTTGCTATCTTTGGATAGGGGACCTATGCCTGTAAGACTTCCATTTGAATTCTTCCCTTCTCTATGTTAAAAGATGATAAAAGTCTGTGTTGAGAAGTAGAAGTTTATTTCCAAAATTGAGTATAAGTACTTCTTTTGAGAAGTTTAATCTTTTGCTTAATTTCCTTATACTTATAAAAAATATTTGACTCCTTTTCTCCATGAATTGATTCAAATGTTAGAGTTGTGTTTGGAATCCTTTGTGAAGCTGATGATGATGGAGATCCTGTAAACAAATTGGTTGACTGTGCTGAAGAGTGTGGTCCTTCCAAGACTATTGTATACTACATTTCTCCCTCTTTAAGAAAACCTGTTGTAGGAATGGTTTTATTTTTCTTCCTATATATTTGAAAATCATCTGTTGATACCTCTGTGACTGAAAAGGAGTCTTCATTCCTTGATATGTTCCCTACTTGTTTATGAGGTGAGATGGTCTATGAAGTGGTCATAGACAAAAGTTGTTCTTCTACTTCTTGCAATCTGTTCTCTCGCACTCATCCTGGTTCATGTATCTTTCAATCTCTGGCCTTTGTGTATGCACATAGGGAATGGTCTTATGTTTGTTCCTCAGCTTAGAAATAATTCCAAATGGATCATATGACCAAGTAAAGCTAAGAGGAAACTTCATTTGTTTTAAGAGGATCTCTGCTTCTTCACCTGCTGCTCTGTTGTTGCAAATAAATGGTCCTATATGAGTTTTAATTCTGGACTGAGATTTCTTCTTGGATGCTACAAAGTGGATTTCATCTGAATTTATCATTTGTATTATGTACTCAAATGCAAAAATCCTCATTGGTAGGTATTTAGTCAACCTGTATGGTGGCATCTCACATCCATACACCCTTATTTCTGTATAATTCTGGTATAAATACCAGTCACTTGTCTTGGCCTGCTCAGTTAGATGTAAAACCTTCTGAATTTCTTCACTAGACCTGGGTTCTGTACTACTGCTAAGTAAATAAGTAGCTAGATAAATGAACTAATCAATAAAATCTTTGAAAATGTACTCCACTAAGTTCTTTCTCACTAATAAAGTCCAAAAGATGACTGATTGTGAGCTTCCTTGTACATTTATCTTATGGAGTTTGAAAGGGAACATGTCTGCTTGATAGAATATGAAAATATAAACCAAAATTGAAGAATACATGAACACTCATTTAGTTTGAAACTTAAGAAATTGTTCATGAATGTTGTCAGCCAAGAATTGACTGAAATTCAAGTTCATAGAAACCTTTTCTTCTGTAGAAAAAATGGACAGAAAACCTAAAATAGGTTCATCTACCCATTCATAAGAATAATATCCTAATAGACATTTGAGCATGGAGATAATCTGATTAGCCTTCTCTGGGAAAATAAAAGAGGGGTATGGTGGATTTTTCTTAGGCAGTTGGGCATCTTCAGGGAGGAAAATTTCAAAAATTTGGGTTCTCTGGGAAAAGGTCAATTTTTGATATAATTCATTTAGGGCTTCGACAGAGAAAGGGGTGGTGGAGCTATTTTGAGGGATTTACAAAATTTGGTTAATGGTCTCAGGAGTAATTGTAAACAGAATTTCACCATTGCGAGATGTAATGACTCTTTGGCTTGGCAGATAACTAGCTTGGCATTTAAGGATGAATTCAGGGAAAAGGTAGGTTTGGGGAAACATGTAGAGGGGTAAATTGGATTCCCAAAGTCCAATTTCGTCACTCTGGTCAAAGAAATTATCCTTCAACTAGAACTGTAATTCAAATAAATTGAATTCACACTTAGGCTCTACAACTTTATAATCTTTGTCTTCCATAGGAATGTGGTCAAGGTCAATTGGAGGGGGAACCATTGGGTTTTCATAGGCGTCGACAAACTTGCCTTTGGGAACCATAATTGAAAAACTTACAATAGAATAGGTTAGCAATGTTGTAACTACCGGGAAAATAGCTCGTCAATTGAAGGTAAGTGATAGCGGTGGTAGTCTAACAACAAGTTTTGCTCAATCTTCACAGGTTCTCAGTCAGCAAAAAGTGTAACGAGGTGGAAAACAAGGGTTTTTTTGTATGTGTGGGGATATCTGTTAGGGTGAGGAATGTTACAGGACAACTAACGGTCATAGGGAAGGAGTTAATTGGCTAACGGATAAGAGGTGTGGGGAAAGGTGTCGTGTAGGGAGAGGGGGAGTAGCGGGGGAATGGGTGGTATCGGGAGTGAGTTAGGAATATTTCGGAGGGGGTAGTAGGCGGTTTGTGATAGTCGAAGGGGGGGGATCTGAAACAATGAGGGAATGCCACGTTAGGTGGGGATGGGGCAGGGAAAAACAAATTTTTGGACCCCCCCTCCATCGATAAAGTTATGTACGTTGGGGAGGTCGAAAAAAAATGAGGGTCGTCGATCGGGAAAAGGGATAATGTCGTCAGGGAAGATCTGTGCGGAATTTATGCGCTACAAGAAAAATTGTCTTGTCAATTTTCCAACTTTGGTTAAAACATATGCACCATAAAGAAAAATATTTTCTTTTGAAACCTTTAAATTCTCATTTTATTTTTCCTATACTAATCTAAATTATTTTCATCAACTTAATGTGCATTTTAATGTGCAAACCCTGTTTAATTTTCTCTGAAGGGAAAATTTATCTAACCTATATTCTATCGTATGCATCTAACTAATTAATCTAGATTAAACAATTGGATTAATCTCTTCCTCTACCTAACTATTTTAGTCAAGATTAAACAATGTGGCTAAAATTATTCTCTAACCTAACAAGAGAAATTGAAAATTGTTTGATCGTGATTAAACTATATGATTCAAACGATGATCTAGGAATGTGGCATTCAAATTTGCAACAATTTCACACTTATTTTCTTTTCATGGGGTTCTCTTGTTTTTCTCTTCTTCTTATTTTTCTCCTTTTTTCTTTTCTTTTCTACCCTCTTTTCATTTACATTATTTTTTATCTTTTTCTTTTACTTTTGGAAATCCTTTGCAGAATGAAATATTATTTACAAGATAAAATCACTGAAAGAAAAATATTCAATCACCATTTGATACTATGAACTATAGGACTCTGACAGTGGCTCCATTGGGGATGGTTCTCTCCCTGTGGGGTGCCAAGAACCATTGACTGATATCCTTGAATTATATTCTCTGGTATTTTATGCATCTGATTTGTTTTATTATAGTTGTAAACATGGTGACAAATGATCAGGAGCTTAGGGCCTTCTCTTCGGGCTTCAACTTATGATATGAGTCACCCACTCATGACAGTAAAAAATAAAACGGTATTTACAATGATATTAAGTGAGAAATGCTTCTATTCGAGTGAAAAGTAGTGCTTGAGCATTCTGTCATTAACAGGTCCACCTGACAGATCTGCTCCATCCATATCCTTAAGCAAGAATGCATTATTTCCTCTCTAAGCATGGATTATGTAAGGACCTTTCCATAAATTATCAAATTTTCCATGCTTACCTTTCTCTTCTTTACTGGAATCCCATTTCAATACCTTGTCTCCTATCTGGAAATCATTATCCTTGATTCTTTTATCATAGATATTCTTAATGGTCTCCTAGATCACTTGAGTTTTATTGTAAACTTCTTCTCTAGTTGTTGCAGATGTATGCTTTGATTTATTCTCCTCTAGATGTCATTAGGTTATGCTTGTACTTCCTGCAACATTTTCATAATAGGGACACCTAAAGAAATGGGAAAAACAACATCCATTCCATAAACCAATTGKTATGGGGACATGCCAATTGATCTCTTAGTAGTAARTMTTTCAGCCCATAATGCATTGACCAACTTGTTGTGCCATGACTTCTTGTTATCTTGCAACAAATTTTTGATGATATTAACCAGAATTTYRTTGGAAGACTCTGCTAATCCATTCCCTTGAGGGTAATAGGMAGTAGAGTKTCCTAAAGTAATTCAATATTTGYTGCAAAATTCCACCATCTTCTTTGATTTGAATGGTGTTGCATTATCARTGATGATTTTCCTGGGACATCCAAATATTGAAAGAATATTTGTTTCTAAAAATTTAATAATCACAACATCAATAACTTGCCTTATAGGTACAACTTCAATCCATTTGGTAAAATAGTCAATGGYCGTAAGGATCYATTTGTGTTGGCCTGATRATGGTGGATGAATTTATCCAATGAAATCCAAACCCCRRTGTTGAAAAGGAGTTTCAACTGATATCRRTTTCAAGGGTAAAGACATCAGTTTCCTTTTTCATTCAAAAATTTGGCARTTATGACATGAGGTAACTTTTTTATGAACATYTKCAAATAAGGTTGGCTAGTAAAAACAAGCTCTTARGATTTTGTTGGMAGTAGTCTTCCAGTTCAAGTGTCCACCACAATATCCTTCATGAAATTTWTGCATAAMTTTATTTGCCTCATCTTTCARTAAACAGTTTAGTAAAATTCCTCCATCATCCTTCCAATATAAATTTCTATCTAAAATACAAAATTTCATAGCTTTGAGTTTAAGAAACCTAGCTTTAGTCTTGGTCAAACCAGGAGGAGCTTGTAAATGATGTAAGCCAAAAATTTGGTCTTCGTACCAGGGAGAGGTTGCAAAAGCCTCTGTTACTTGTGGAGTCGCCTGCTCTTCTTGTTCATTCTCTAGAAATTTATATCCAAAGCATGAAAATTAGATTCAACCATTAAATTATCTAATCCACGACCTTTAATGAGTTCGGTAGGTTTGATTTAAATATCATATTCAAGGATAATAGAAATCCATTTACTTATTTTCCCATTAGGAATATTTTGGGTCAGAATGTCTTTCACCACAAAGTTTGAAACATAAGCAATTATATGTGAATGAAGAATGTAGACTCTAAAATCTTTGATTTCTTTTACTAGAGTGAATTCTTGCTTTTCCATGATATTGTATTTTAGTGCAACATCTCTTAAGGCTTGACTAAAGAAAGCAATAGGCTGTTCATGTCCTTCATTATTTTTCTGCAAGGGCATTGCTGCAATAGTATGTTCGAAGGCAAATGAGAAAATGAAGAAATCTTTTGTGAAATCAAGGCTAATCAGCACACAGGCTCATGTTAAGGCTTGTTTTACTTGATCAAATGATTTTTTTTCCTTTGCAGTCCATTTTATTTTAGTGTATTTCTTTAACATGTTTGTTATATTTCTTAGAAGTTCTGCTAGATTGGGGATAAATCTCCTTAGAAAAATTATTTTGTCAATGAAAGATTGGAGTTCTTTTATATTCCTAGGAGGACCTATCTTTAGAATAGCTTCAATTATGCTAGGATCAATTTTGATTCCATTCTTTGAGACGATATGTCCTAGCAGTTTTCCTTCTTCTAAGCCAAATAATGTTTTCTTTTGGTTGAGGGAAATTCCAAATTTCCTGCATTTTTCAAAGACTCTACTTAGGTGGAGCAAATGTTCTTCATTTGTTTTTGAAAAAATAGTGATATCATCAAGATATATAACTATGAACATGCCTAGTTCATCCATAAAATAAATATCCATTGCTCTTTGAAATGTAGCTCCAATATTCATTAAGACAAAAGACATTTTCACATACATGAAAGTACCCCAAGGTGTAGTAAATGTTGTTTTTTCTTGGTCTTTAGGATGGACTAAAACTTGATTGTAACCAGAAAAATCGTCTAATAGAGAAATTCTACTGGACCCAAGCACCTTCTGCAAAATGCAATCTATTTTAGGCAAAGGGTAGTTATCTTTGAGAGAGACTTTATTAAGATTTTTGAAATCAATGCAAGGTCTAATTTCTCCACTCTTTTTTCTAGTTGGAACTAAATTTGATACCCACTTAGAAAATCTTAATGGGACAATGATCTTAGCATCATACATCTTTTAGACCTCTTTTTCAATCAAAGGCATCAACCTTGGGTTAATATTCCTAAGTTTTTGTTTAAAAGGTTTTTGGCCTTCTTTTATAGGAATTTTATGTTGTATAATGTTTGTTTCATAAGATTTCAAATATTCATAACTCCGTGCAAATACACCTATGAATTCTTTGAACAAGTTTATGTATTTCTTCTTTTTAGCAGGGGATAAAGATATTTAATCATTTTTGGCTCTTGTTCAGTTCCTATGTTGCAGTCTTCAACTTCAGCTCCAGTGGGTTCAATTTTAGGCTTTTTGGATACATCATTAAAATCAAACAACTCCTCTAAGGGAGATAACCCTCTAGGAAAAACATTATCTTTCAATTGCAATATTTCCAATCCTTCTTGTTTTTGATCTATTTCTTTTGATTCTATCTCATTCACACTTTCTCCTTCATCATTAAAATCTACATTTATATTGGCACACTTAAATTCATTCTTTGATTGTAAAAAAATTTCAATTTGTTCATCATTTCCAAAGACTTGCCAATATATGAAGTTATCTGGAACAATTGGTTTGCTCTTTACTTCAATTGTGTATTGGTGACTAGGATGGTAGGGTATTTTCTAGGTACTTGCTGAGGTAGCTAGACCATCAGGTAGAATGTTGTGGTCTCTAGGAATGGATGATAATTCATACTCAATAAATCATTCTAGAAAATCTAGGACAACATTCATGTACGCTCTCAATCTTGGGTGTTTAGCAAAGTATTCACCTTTGATTTGTTTTATTATCATTCCAGAGTCACCACGAATTGAAATTCTCTTGGCACCAAGCTTCTTTAAAAGTTGTAACCCTATGATTAAGCCTTCATATTCAGCTATATTGTTGGTACATTGGAAGTTTAGCTTATAGGAATGTCCTTCTGAGTGGTTGGTTTCTGAATTTAAGACCCATACACCTGCTCCCAACTTTTCCTTACTAACATCCCCATCAAAATCTAAGTTCCACAGAGGTTCATTTTTTTTATCAGGTTCCACCATAATTGTTTTGTCTTCTTCAATTTTATAAACATCGTTTTCTAAAGTGGCAATTTGTTTTCCTATGTCTCCATCGTTGTACAAAATAAAAGAATCAAGGTCTGAATGAACATAATATAAGGGATAATTGTGTGGTTTATCCTGACTGCTGACCATGTATTTCATCATTGTTTCCCTATATAATCTCATATGTTGACCAAACAATGGAATGGTAGCATAAGTCATGTCCAGTTGAAGGGTTCCTTGTAACTTAGCTCCCCATGAGAGAGACAGTAACATGCCATATTTAAGAGGTATATCATCAACAACTATGTCCATTACCAAGAGCTTGGCTGGTATTTTTACTAAAGTAACACACAAATCTTTAATGAGACCTATGCATTTTACTTTACTTGAATCAAAAGAATACAAATCTTTGTATGGCCTAGTGATATCAAGTCCTAGTTTTTCCATAACAAACTTGGGCATAAGGTTGTGGGAAGCACCAGAGTCAAGAATTGCATTGTGCATAGTTTTGTCATGAATGTTTAAACTGATGTAGAATGGGGGTACAGTTCCATTTTCGGGTTTTCCATCAACTTCGGGCCCAAATAATAGTTCTGGTTGATCATCAGTAACATTTACTGTGTCTGTACCTTCCTCTATGTCCATAGCTTATATCACTTGTGATATGTATGCATTCTTATTCATGAGCTATGTTAGAGGAATGGGTATCTTGAGTTTTCGTAATTCATTTTCTATGTCGAATGATGCTTGAGTTTTATTTGGGTTAGGGACATCTTGTTTCTCAACAACATCCTTTTGTGAAATATCTTTGGACTGGCTGGTAGAGCGAATATCAGTTTGAGTTGTTTTTGAGACAATATCAGATTTTTTTTTGTTGGAAGTTTTGTGTACTTTTTAGGAGGAATGTCAGTAATTTTCTTAGCATATGTGTAAACTATCTTTTTAGTGGAATTATCAGGAGTTTTCTTGGTAGGATTATCAGTTGATTTCTTACTCCTTGTATTATACTACCTATGGACCTCCATAATTTCATTTTCAAAACCTTGTTTATAATCTTCTGGTTCCTCATGATCAACTTCAGTTTGTGAAAGTAGGAAAATATCTTGTTCTTCTTGAGTGAGAAATACAGAATCATGACCATTTATTCCCATCAAATTGATCTAAACATCATCAAGGTATTCAACTATTTTTTCCCCGCCATCATCATAATTTTCTTGAAATGGAGGCCTGATCTATTGATCTGGACCTCTTTGTTCTCTTTGTCTGATTTGGGGTTGGTTTCTCCTAAAATTAGGATTTATGATTTTGGGGCCAGGTTGATTTTATCTAGGAGGATTCCTATTAGCAATGTCTAACTTGTCCATCATCCTTTCCATGGTTCTAACTAAAGAGTCTATTTTTTCATCAGCAGAAGAGATAGATGGTTCTTCTTTTATAGTTAATCTCCTCTATGTTCTAAGTCTAGCCCTCTTAGCTAACAAATTGGCCTCTACATTCACAAGATCCCTTTGCATCTCTTCCAAGGTTGCACGGTTTCTTTCTCTCAATTGATAAGACATGTCAGCATCAAAACCATCATGGAATTTCATCAAAGCTAAAACTTGAGGGGGTTTAATGTTTGTTGGAATTGCATTGTAAATATTGTTAAATCTAGTGCAATAATCCTGCACACTTTCCCCAGGGGATCTTTTAATACTTTCATATTCAGATAAAATCTGAAGTGTAGTTTTCTTAACTTCCCATCTATTGAGGAATTATTGGTAAAAAATAGTAATGCCATTTAGACTAGCAGTTGGTAAGGCTTTGAACAATTTCCTGACTTCTCCATTTAAGCTTTGGGAAAAAAATATCATTTTGACATCTTCCTCATCTTCTTCTTGCAAGTAAAAAAAGTCATTCATCTTATCAACATGTTGATGTGCAGTCATAGTTCCAGTGCCATCAAACTGAAGAATCCTAGCTTGATAGTCTTAGGGCATATTATGTAAAGGAGCAGGAAAAATGAGGGGAGTTGTTGGCACAAGGGAAGACCCAAGGTTCAATGCTTAACAATGCATCAACAAAACCCTGACTATCGGCCCTTTCGAAAACACCTGTGAAGTAGGCGAAGTCTCACCTGAGGTAGAAGAAGGGGGGGTTACAAGACGTAGGTGTCTATAACCAGGCTGGGACACAGATCTGTGATAAAAGCACTTCGCATAATGTTTTGTTAATGCTTAGGAAGTGATAAGTGACATGAATTAGTTTATTAACCTTATTAACATTGCATAACATAATCAAAGATAGATCTAGCATAGTAACAACAAAATATTATGCACCTTAGATGCTTAGCACTTAGCACTATGGGTTAGATCCATCATTTTAACATAAGAAAAGCATTTAAGCAACACATACATATCCATTACACATCCTAATCTAAGCACTAATAAAAACATAACAGAGATAACATTGCACAAAACAAACCATGAGACACTAGATATGCGTGGCTCAACCCAGAGTGGGGCTACGTCCACAAACCACTTCACCTCTTTATTAATCACCCGAATCTTACATTCATTCACTCTTGTGCACTAAGCCATAGAGTCAATCTTCTCACCAGATAGGAGATCTGCGCACTGAGCACCAAATCCTCCATACAAAACTAGGTCAAAAGAAAATAGAAAAAACCCTATATCATAGCACTTGCACCCTATACAAAATCATAATCACATACATACATTCCTTTGCACAAATAAACTATGTTCACACAGAACTACATTCAACCACCCCTTTCTACAATACATTCTTCTTTATTTATACTTTACCAACCCTTACAACAAGGCCTAAGCATGGGGAAAACCCATGGGCCGACATCCCATAAACCTATTACAAAAACCTTAGAGAACCCTTTATTGGGTCCACCTAACCCTCAAAATTGGTGAGATCCACGATCTCAGCTTCGCTTGGGTGCTCCTTCTTCGACCAATGTGTCAAAGTCCAAAAGTGGCTCAAAGCTAACCAAATTTTCCCTAAAACTTGGTCGAGGGTCAATAGGCCCCCAACACTCCCCTGTGACTCGTCCCAAGTCACTCAAGTCTGGAAAATGCTTCTTTGAAAGCCTCGAACTTAACTCAAGTTTCCTCAACTTGCTACTTCACCTGAGCCTCTTGCTCAACGAGCTACTAGATCGTTTGCTTTGTAACAGACCCTTCCAGGCATTCTTCTACTGCTACAACTACTTGATCTAGTTGTGATCCATGCCCATCAATTTCTTCGAACACCTTTCAAGCTTCATCATGCACAGGTTGTAGCTTCTGGGTGACTTCCATCACCTTACCCTTGAGGGCAGTGATTTGTTGTTGTACTGCACGCTGCTCCTAGGATCTCTTCATTCTTTCCACTGTGGTGAGCAACTTCATATGTGCCTGCAATGAGAATGTTTTTTGTTGCACCTCCTGTAACTATGCTTCCAGCTTCTTTAGCTATGGATCCTCGATGAGGCGTTCGTATGTCTGGGCACTTTTATCACTTAGTTGTTTACATTATGAGGCGCGGGCTCTTATGCTTGCTACTGTGTTTTTAGCGGTCTCCTCCCTCTGGTAACGCACCTCTTGTGGGGTGCTCAACATTGTTCTAGCCTCCAGTCCTGTTCTTCTAACCTTAAGATGTTGGATGATCTCTTCGGGCTTCACTATTTTAGCCTCGATCGACTCCTTCTCCTCCTGTGCCAAGCCTGGCACAAAGTGACATGCTTTACTTACCTCTTCTTTGACCATGGCCTGCTCTGCGAGAAAATTCTCTTTTTCCCTTTGTAGTTGGTCTTTTTCCTCCTGAAACTTCACTTGAATCTCTTCTTTCTCACTTTCCTGGGCTGCTACACTGTCCTGTGCTGCTCATAATTGTGATAAGACTTTGTCTTTCTCCTTTTTCAAGGCTTCTGTAGCCTTCTCCTTTTCTTCCCGAAATCTATGGAACTGAGCTTCTGTTGCATCTGCAAGCCTTCTCAATTGGTTTGGTTCATCCCTCAATTCTGCAATCTATGACGAGGAAGGTGCAGATGGCACAGTAGGTACTGCGTAGACCAAGCGAGCAGCTTGTTGCACTTCCTTCAGTTCTCTCTCAGTCCTTCTATGTAACTCTTCTTGCTTTTCTCCATATTTATGTAACATGTCTTCAAATGCATCCTCCATAGCTCCACTGACCAGACTAATGTCATCCTCTATGAGAGAGGCCTCCAATTGTGGCTTATTGGCACGCGTCTTCTTCCTTGTTGAAGGTTTCTTCAGAGAAACCTTCCTCTTTTATGGTGTTATTGTCCCAGTAGGGGGATCTTCCAATGGTGTAGCTTCACCTCCTCCTTGTCATTATTCTCTTTCCTCTCCTCCTCCCTGTCCTTCTTCTTCATCTTCTCCTCCTTTTGGAAAGCCAGACCCGTTATCTTCAGATGCATTGTCCTCTTCATCACTCTCTATGTTTTGGACTTCATCCTGCTTTTTGTTCTTCGTCATCCAACTGGATTGTCCGACATGTTCAACTCGTGTAACTATGGGGCTTCTTATGGTGTCAGTGTTGGATAATTATTCATCGGCAACAGGGACAGAAATTTCTATGGCCATTCCTTTGTAATTTTCTCCATATCTTCATCTGTAAGCTTGTAGTACGATTGGAATTCTTCCTGGTTCTCATCTCTTCGCGCGATGATGTAGATGAAGTGAGGATTAGCGTGGAACTTTGCTATGGATCGGTACTGGTGCAGGGTACACGGTGTCATACGTGGGAATGATTCGATGGAAACCTTTAACTATTGATAGTATCCATGAAACATAACATTGGTCTGCCACTGTTTCATCATGTCGTTGGTATACTACATGTGGAAAATCGAGCAGCCAACAGCTCTGAAGGTTCAATCTCTGGGAAAGTGGCTCTATTAAGCATTTTCCAAGAGACAAATGTGATCAAAATGATCAACCAAATGTAATGGAATTCATATCCCAAGTCCTGGGATTCGCGACAATATTTCTCTAGCTCGTTGACGAGGTAGTTCGCCCAGTTCATCTACATGCTCTCCACACACTTTCCTGCGAGGTCCACCACGAACCCGATGGCCTATGTCGGGTGGTTCTTCCTCACAATATTTCCAGGTAGGAGTTGGAAAGAAAGGTGCATTGTGCCATCCTGTATATAGGCTACCTTGTAACCTCACTTTCCTTTCTCTACCTCTCCATAAGCTTCTTTGATGCGTTATGCCAGAGAACGGTTTGGGGCCTTCCCTAGATAAAACTGTTGAGGGTCGGAACCCTTCACACTTAATCCCGTGATCCGGTGGATCAGTGCAAGATCCACAGTAATCCTTATGTCGAGCCACAAGATATCGTGACAGGAGGAGCTTAATGCAAGCGTTAACCTCCTGGTGGCGGAAAAAATGCAAGATCTTCATCACATTCAACACAGTGGACTGCGCCAACCCCTTAATCCATGGCTATGAGACGAGGCGAGGTTTCTTCCCGGTTGTCTTCGTGACATAGTGGTGAGGATCCAACATGGAATAGTTCTTCTGGTCTCCTAAGTTGAAGTCGTTGTTCTTCAACAGTGGGATATGTCCTAACTGACTCCCAACTATGCCAATTCCTTTCGGAATGTACGCAGTAAAAACAGAGTACTCAAATTCACGAGGGACATTGTTGCGGTTAACAGCGCCAACCAAAGGTGGAATATATTTAGGTAGCATCGACGAGATCTGCTTTGCATTAGCTAGATCACCGTGGTGCTTACCTCGTTGCTCAGTTATGGGGTTGACACGGCCAGAACGACGTCCAGTCGAAGGGGAAGCCTGTAGTCCTCTAGTCGACGACGCCTGGATACCTTTGGATATCGTTCTGTCGGCCATTAGCTTCTTAAGAACTTCCTCAAAATATTTCTCCAATTCACTAGGTTCGCCTGACATTCTATCTTTTAACAAATAGGTGGGGTCTAGTTCCAAATAGCGACAGGCAGCACAACTCGCCACTTGGACAATTCTCTTCTTAACTCAATCAATCATGGGTAGCAAAAAGTGGTCGCAATGCAGTGACAAACGATTTAAATAAGCGGGGCATCGTGACAGATCTTCCAACCTCCATGAAATGCTTCCATCAATGTAAATATGTCCATTATCGCATGGTCTCAACGTCCAAAAGCATCCCATAAGACCATAAATGCATTTTCTAACCATTCTGGAGCGTCATTCAAACGGTCAGGGCACCTCCAATGGTCATCTAACTTCGCCAGGGTGAAATCCAATTCTGCGTGGACCTGTTGTTCCAGCGAGGTTCAAATCCTACGAACCTGCCGCCTGCGAGGTTCCAGTTTGCGAAGTCTTCCATCTATTTTCTGTAACTTCTTGTAAGTTTTCCAACTTAGCCTTCTTTTTATTGAGTTTCCTTGCCTTCTTCCCTATGGTCTGAGTCTCTCTAACTATTTCTAGAATCCTCTTTCCATTTGTATTCTTATCTTCCCCTAATGTAGCAGCTTTGCACTGTTGAGGTGCCCTCAAAGGGTCTGAAGTTAATATCCCTTTTATTAACACTTCTTGAGTGGACATACTTCTTTCTTGTATAGATAGGTCCTTCAAGCCTTCTTGCATTCTTTCAACCTTGACAACTAATTCTCTTACCTTCTGTCCCTCCTGCGTTATTACTTTGCTCTATTTCTTTGAATTATCCTCTCGTTCTTCTATTAGTCAGTTTATTTTCTTAGCTATGAAATCCCTTAATTATTTCTTTTTCTTTTTTGTAGCTTCTTCCTTTGCTTTCCTTCTGATCTGATCCTTCTCATTCCAAGTCTTAACTAGCAATAGTGGGAAAGGGGTGTTGTCCCCAACAAACCTAATGTCTTCAGATTCTTCTTCAGTCAACATTCCATGAACAATAATAGGTACATTAGTAACTCTTCCACATAAGGTTATCATCTTTCCCTTAAACAACCCTATCCTTCCTAACGAAGGTACCACAATAGGCTTTTCCAGTATTCCCCAAGTTTCTTATGTTATAATGTTCATGTGTGTTTATTCATCCAAGACACAGTCAATGTTGAAGTCTTCTATTCTTGCACTTATGTGTTGTTTTGCTTTCAAGATTTCTAGTAAAATGACATCTTTATGAACATCCATCGTTTCTTTCAACTGTAATAACATAGTCTGAAATTCTTCTGGTCTTTTCTCTTTATGACTTTATAACATGCCCTTAGTCTCTTGACTTTCTTCGTAGTTTTCTTGTCTTATGTTCATCCCTTCAACTTTAGCAATAATACTTGGACAATCCTCAACCTCATGACCAACAACCTTGAAACAAAGACAAATAGGGCCTACCTCAGGACATTCCTTAGCAAGATGTCCCAGCCTTCTGCAATTATAACACAATGTCAATCCTATTTTTCTTTTAAATGTTCCCCACCCTTTTCTATACTACGCACTTCCCTTAGGATCATGGTGTTGGACCTGAAAAAAATTCTTTCTAGGTTCTTGCATCCACTTATTAGTCCAAAAAATCTCTCTATGCATAGGAATAACATATCTTTCTTCATTTCCATTAAAATTACTCAAATCAACTCTTTCTTTCAAATGTGCCCTAGCTTTCAGACTAGGAAAAAATCTGTTAAACATACTTAAGTTCATGCTTTGAAAACAAAAATTTTCACTTGTCTTTCTCTTGCCAAAGCACAAAGCTTTACCTCTTTTAGGATCGTACCTCTTTTCTTCATTACAACTTACTTTCTTGGCACAAATCTTTACAAGTCAAGTAGAGTAATGCGCACTTCAGCAACAAATCTACGCACATAGCTTCTCTTTTTCATTACTTCAGTTCCCAAAAATCACAGTTTCAGGTCCCGACAACGGAACCATTTGTTGGCATAGGGGCAGACCCAGGGTTCAACGCTTAAAAACACACCAACAAAGCCCCAACTACCAGACCTTTCGGAAACACTTACAAAGAAGGCAAAGTCTCTCCCAACGTAGAAGCAGGGGGGGTTATAGGACGCAGGTGTTTGTAACCAGGCTGGGGCACAGATCTGTGATAAAAGAACTTCACAGAATGTTTTTTTAACACTTAGGAAGTGACGTGCATTATTTTATTAACCTTATTAACATCGTAGAACATAATCAAAGATATATCTAGCATAGTAACAACAAAATATTATGCACCTTAGACGCTTAGCACTTAGCACTATGGGTCAAATCCAAGATTTTAACATAAGAAAATCATTTAAGCAACACATACATATCCATTACACATCTTAATCTAAGCACTAAGCAAAACATAACAGTGATAGAAATGCACAAAGCAAACCATGAGATACCAGATATATGTGGTTCACCCCAGGGTGGGGCTACGTCCACAAACCGCTTTGCCTCTTTATTAATCACCCTAATCTTGCATTCATTCACTCCTGTGCACTAAGCCACAGAGTCAAGCTTCACACTAGACAAGAGATTTTCCCACTGAACACCAGATCCTCCTTCCAAAACTAGGTCAAAAGAACATAGACAAAACCATATATCATAGCACTTGCACCATCTACAGAATCATAATCACATACATACATTCCTTTGCACAAAGCAACTCTGTTCACACATAACTACATTCAACCATCCCTTTCTACAATACATTCTTCTTTATTTATACTTTACCAACCCTTACAATAAGGCCTAAGCATGGGGAAA
>JZKD02S1628865.1:0-10912 GCA_000966675.3 Picea glauca
TCAACACATTCTTTTTGTTGAAATGCGGCTAAAAACTCAGAATTTAAAGTATGCCTATGATTGGGTGATAACTTATACATTACTTGTATATGTTCGGGCCTGAATGAGCCGATGACCTCTCCTTGTTCGTTCAGTATGCTCCTTGTTGGAATGTCTACCTTGTCCAGTGCCCAGATAACCATATCCGTATATGAAACCAGTTTCGGGCGTGCAGCGACTTTATGAAGACCAGTGACGGCGATATCTCGGAGATGGTTTTCATCATCATCCGAATATGAGAGTTCTTCTTCCATTTTATCTGCAATTGTAGCCCATGATTTGACATTATGTATTACTCCAGCTGCAGTAGTATCTGAGATGATATCACCTTCCGATTGTTCTTCGCCTTTCTTTGAAGCTTTTTTGGGCGCCATGACTATATGTTTACCAGCTCTGTGTTTAGTATCTGAGTAGTAAGATTCTGAAGCGAACAAGAAATGCCAAAGGTGTGGCAGCTCAAAGAAGAGAATACACTTCTGTGTTTACTTGGATTCCTGTAGCAGAGCAGAGTTCAACTTAAAAATAATGTAAATGTTTCTAAACCTTATTTCAAATATATGATAAAATCTTCGAGATTTGCTCATCTATTCTGAAATAAATGCAAAGATATTCCAGATAATAAGTATTTAATGTTTGTACCTGAGATTTCCAATATTTTTGAATATAATAGAACCCTGTCGTATACAGATCATTTATTAAAAGTTTGAAATTTTAATCCTTGTTTCTGAGAATGATTCGTTTTCGTTAACCTTATTTTAAATTCGAACATGCTTTCATCGGGGTTTCGGAACTCACGATGTCAAGAAAGTAAATCATCGTAAAACCCCGATTGCCGAAATTGCGATCTATTATATAAGTCAATCATTTTATTATCTTAATTAATCCAGCTTACCTTTTCGGGGTTTCATTAATCAAGAGTTCGAAAATCGAGAAATCGGGGATCGGGAGATCGGGATATTTGACGATGTCAAAATCTTTGTTCGCAGAATCGCGAAAGGCGATTTCCCGATATGGTTAGTCATTCTTAATCATACTTAACAGTAATTAGATTACTGTCAAACGTCTCTTAAGAATTGATTATGATCGGGGATCGGGAAATCGGAGAAAACGATGTTAAGTTTATTTGTTCTTTCAAATCCGCGAATCGCAATTTCCCGATATGATTAGTTTAAAGTTTGAAACTCTTTTTTAAAAGAGGATTAAGTAAAGGGTAAATTAATCAAGGATTAACGTATCGGGAAATCGGGGGTCGGGGTTTCGTTGTTTGATTTGCATTGAAATTTGTTATTACAAAATAGCGAAACCCGATATCCCGATATGGGTTTCATTTCTTAAGTTTCATCATTATGGTTCATTTAAAACATTATTCGAAAAAGTGTTTGGGGCATACATTAATTTAAATTTTCACCATTCTTTTTCCAAGAATAAATCACAAGGGAATTTCGAATTCATTAGAGATGAGAAGTTTTGTTTTATAAAGATTTTAATAATGAAAAGACTCTAGGATACCAAAAAATTTTGTTCTTAAGGTAAACAAAAATTAAGTTTTGTTTCAACAGCTCGAACGAGATATTTTGAGAGAGGAGATCCTTCAATCTGAGGGCAATCAATCTGGAGATTATTTGATAAATGTTGATACATAGGGAGATAGGCTTGAATATATCAAAGGTGCGCGGGTTGTCTTCTTTTGGAATAAGTGCAATGAATGAAGCATTAAATTCTTCTAGAACTTGCCTAATATTTCTAGAGTATTCCACCATCTTGAGTAATTCATCACTAATGAAATCATAGCATCCATGATAAAATTCTAATCCCATCAAAACTTGGGCTCTTGTCTTCTTGAAAGCTTTGAAGAACATTTAACAATTCTTATTTTGTGACTTCAGCCATCAAGTGGTCATTCCCTTCTTGATCAATGAAGCTAGGGAAGACACTTGCCACTGAAAGAATTGTGTCTATCATTGCCCGGGAGTCAACCCTGAATAAATTTTTGAAGTGTGTGATTATTTCCTCTTCGATTTCATCAAAAGACAATGTTTGGGAGCCATCTGATTTGTCAATGGCCCAGATGGTGTTTATTTCCTTCCTTTTATTTGCAAAGTGATGGAAGAATTTGGTTTTCCCATCATGTGCTTGCAACTATAGGACACAACTCTTTAATCTCCACTCATTTTCTTTATTTAAAAGGATTTTCCTTCTATCCTAGTCCAGAGTTTTAATCTCCTCTTTATATTTCTCTATAAAGGGGAATTGTCCCTCCTTGTACTCCCAAGCCTACATCTTGGATTCAATATCGAGAAGGAAACAAACATTTTTCCTTCTCTTTTTCTTTGACCAAGTGATGATTACCCCTTTGGCCCTTTCTATATTTGACAAAAATTGAAGTGAGGAAGACTCTGGGAAAGATGGATTGTAAGGCATCCAATTTGATTTGATAACATCCACGAAGGACAAGTCCTCCAACCAACTAGAATTGAATTTTAAGAGGCTAGAGGGTTTCTTCATCCCATACATTAATTCCAAAATGATAGGGCCATGGTAAGAATCCCCCCTTGAAGTGACTCATTGTCGGATACATGAACTTTCCTAAAGAAAAAAATTCGAAAAGGAGGAACCAGACCAACCATTTTTCCACTCTTGCCTCACCAAATCTCATGTTTCTCCAAGTTGGTGAGCACTTACTTTGTTGGATATCAAATAGCCCTTCTTCCTCTAGACCGTGGATTAAAAAAATCAACTAGTGGGTCAATTTGAGAAGCAGAGGCTCAAATTTCACATGCTCCTAGAGTGAAATTAAGGTCCCCACCAATCACTACATGACCAATGAACAGATTAGAAATTTTGTTGGTTTTTGTCTAGAATTCCCTCTTATCTGCATAATTCCCATAGCTATTAACATGAAGGAAGTCTAGATTAAGAATTGAGGAGTGGAAATAGGTTCCCAATTAGAGTGGAAATCCCATGAGTTTTGTAGATGTTGAGATTTTTTCTTCCATTCTATAAGAAGACTGCCAGAGCATCCATAAGCATCCAGGGCTATGAAATCCCATCATAGAAAGGAATCAAAAACTGATTTTGTGTCTTTTTCCCCATCCATCATTATTTCTTTAAGCAACACAATAAAAGTATTATGGATTTCCAAAAGATGCTTGATAGCCAATTTTTTTTAGGGATTGGCTAGCCCTTGACAATTGAGCAAGATAATGATCATGAGTGCACCAATCAATGGGATGATGCTCTAAGGACCCCTAATAGAGACTTTTGTCTATCAGAATGAAATTTGTAATTCACCTATTTTTTTTATAGTGTTTGTATCTCAGACAAGTATTTTCATAAGGGTGTCTACTTGCAAAAATCATCATTAAATGTATCATATACCTTTCCTAGAATTCACTTTATTAATTTATTAATAAAGAGAATGTATTTTTATAAAGTGAATTACAATCAATAAAGTGACTAAGTTAAATTCACTTAATGATTTAATTAAAAGAGAACTGTTGATCTCACAATCTAAACTTGTTCATTGAGATTAGGTAAATCACTCATGACAAAAGATAGAGAAGGTAAAGGAAAAGACACAATAGGAATTCATTTCACAAGTCACGTGAGGTGAAGAGAAAACTCGAATATAATTTGTCATCTTTGAGAGAAAAGAAAAAACAACACCATGCTTCCCAAGGTAGGTCACATGTCTTTTGAGGTAGCATGGAAATCAAGGTAACATGTCTTTTGAGGCTGCACATATTTCAAGGCAACATGTATTTTGAGGAAGTATGTCTTTTGAGTCAGCATATCTTTCGAGGAAGTTGCATTTATTGCAACATGTACATATCCATACATATATGTATGAACAACCTCAATGATTGGTAGCANTTTCTCTATAAAGGAGAATTGTCCCTCCTTGTACTCCCAAGCCTTGTATTCAATATCGAGAAGGAAACAAACATTTTTCCTTCTCTTTTCCTTTGACCAAGTGATGATTACCCCTTTGGCCCTTTCTATATTTGACAAAAATTGAAGTGAGGAAGACTCTGGGCAAGATGGATTGTAAGGCATCCAATTTGATTTGATAACATCCACGAAGGACAAGTCCTCCAACCAACTAGAATTGAATTTGAAGAGGCTAGAGGGTTTCTTCATCCCATACATTAATTCCAAAATGATAGGGCCATGGTCAGAGTCCCCCCTTGAAGTGACTCATTGTCGGATGCATGGACTTTCCTACAGAAAAAAATTTGGAAAGGAGGAACCAGACCAACCATTTTTCCACTCTTGCCTCACCAGATCTCATGTTTCTCCAAGTTGGTGAGCACTTACTCTGTTGGATATCAAATATCCCTTCTTCCTCTAGACCGTGGATAAAAAAAATCAACTAGCGGGTCAATTTGAGAAGCAGAGGCCCAAATTTCACATGCTCCTAGAGTGAAATTAAGGTCCCCACCAATTACTAAATGACCAATGAACAGATTAGAAATTTTGTTGGTTTTTGTCTAGAATTCCCTCTTATCTGCATAATTCCCATAGCTATTAACATGAAGGAAGTCTAGATTAAGAATTGAGGAGTGGAAATAGGTTCCCAATTAGAGTGGAAATCCCATGAGTTTTGTAGATGTTGAGATTTTTTCTTCCATTCTATAAGAAGACTGCCAGAGCATCCATAAGCATCCAGGGCTATGAAATCCCATCATAGAAAGGAATCAAAAACTGATTTTGTGTCTTTTTCCCCATCCATCATTATTTCTTTAAGCAACACAATAAAAGTATTATGGATTTCCAAAAGATGCTTGATAGCCAATTTTTTTTAGGGATTGGCTAGCCCTTGACAATTGAGCAAGATAATGATCATGAGTGCACCAATCAATGGGATGATGCTCTAAGGACCCCTAATAGAGACTTTTGTCTATCAGAATGAAATTTGTAATTCACCTATTTTTTTTATAGTGTTTGTATCTCAGACAAGTATTTTCATAAGGGTGTCTACTTGCAAAAATCATCATTAAATGTATCATATACCTTTCCTAGAATTCACTTTATTAATTTATTAATAAAGAGAATGTATTTTTATAAAGTGAATTACAATCAATAAAGTGACTAAGTTAAATTCACTTAATGATTTAATTAAAAGAGAACTGTTGATCTCACAATCTAAACTTGTTCATTGAGATTAGGTAAATCACTCATGACAAAAGATAGAGAAGGTAAAGGAAAAGACACAATAGGAATTCATTTCACAAGTCACGTGAGGTGAAGAGAAAACTCGAATATAATTTGTCATCTTTGAGAGAAAAGAAAAAACAACACCATGCTTCCCAAGGTAGGTCACATGTCTTTTGAGGTAGCATGGAAATCAAGGTAACATGTCTTTTGAGGCTGCACATATTTCAAGGCAACATGTATTTTGAGGAAGTATGTCTTTTGAGTCAGCATATCTTTCGAGGAAGTTGCATTTATTGCAACATGTACATATCCATACATATATGTATGAACAACCTCAATGATTGGTAGCATGCCAATCGAGGCAACATTGTGGTTCAAGTTTGCATATTTTGTTTGTGGTTTAAATTTCTCAGAGTCATTTTCCCTATGAAGGGAGATATTGTAAGTTATGATGTTATTTGATGAAGAACTGATTTGGAAGAGCATAAAAATTATTGTGTATTATGTGTGATTACTTTTCTCATTTTTCTCGCTGCATGAAAGAGTTAATTAGATCAACAAAGTATTTAGATTTTATCTGTTTACTTAGTTAGCTGATCTAGAATAAATTTAACATGGTATCAGAGCTCTTTCTCTGAGAGAAAAGAAGATATATTGTATTCAGTGCAGATCTCTTCAGCGGGTTAAAGGGAAAAAAAAATCTATTGTATTCATTGCAAATCATCCATGTTAGTAACCAGTGTGAAGGTTGAGGATCAACTAGATGGGGTGTCCAACATCTTGCCTTGGGAAGCAAGATGTTGGAAGTTGTCAATGATCTTGTAGGAATAATACTTGTTGGAAGTCGTGACCAACACTCCTCCATCTCCAACGTAGACCTCAGGGGGTACGCTAGCAATGGTAGACCTAGAAGTGCAATAAGCATGGGATAAGAATGATATAAAGGCACAAAGGGTGATTCTTGACACTATCAAGAATCATCTAATCTTGCATGTTACAAAAAAGGCTAGATCTAAGGAGATCCTTGATGCCCTTATGTCACTCTTTCAAAGTGACAATATGAGTCGAAACATGATTCTTAAAACCAATCTCAGAGAATGAAAAATGTACACCTCAAACAATGTAACGAGTTACCTTATGAGGATCACAAAGATTTGTGACCAGCTTGCAGTTGTAGGAGAAACAATACTTGATGCAGAATTAATGAATGTTTCTCTGAATGGGTTTTCCAATGATTGGGAACCATTCATCATGGGAATCTATGCTAGAGATAAACTCCCCAAGTGGGAGAGACTTTAGGATCACTACATTCAGGACGAGACTCGTAGAGAGTCCAGATCTGGCAAGCAGGGAGGAGGTGAAGCAGATGACAACTTAGCTCTTGTCAGCAAGACAAAGAAAAGAAAAGTAAAAGTTTTCAAGAAGGTTGGTAGTTAAGGGGAGGGACAAAAATCTAGGAAGAAGAGAGATATGAGAAATATCAAATTCTATATCTGCCATAAGAATGGCCATTTTGCTTCTCAGTGTCCATAGAGGAAGAAAGGAAAAGGTAAGTCATAGACAGTTGTAGTGACAACAAAGACACAATGGAGCCAACTTACATCTAAGTTCAAGAATGATTGTG
This sequence comes from Picea glauca, assembly GCA_000966675.3. Lineage (NCBI taxonomy): Eukaryota > Viridiplantae > Streptophyta > Pinopsida > Pinales > Pinaceae > Picea > Picea glauca. Next base: position 6,821 of record JZKD02S1628865.1, read on the forward strand.
CATTTGTGTCTTGTCTTTCTACCAGCACTACTCCCAACATTGCATGGTACTTGGACAGTGGCGCATCCCACCACATGATAGAGGCTAGAGAATTGTTCAACAATTTATCAAACGAGGAATCAGATCTACACATACACCTTGGCGATAATGCCAAGTATGCAATGCAGGGTCAGGGAACAGTGCAGTTCCAGCTTGATTCAGGGGGATTTTTTGATACATAGGAGGTATTGTACGTACCTATCTTGAAGAAGAACTTGTTTTCCATATCATTCATGGATGAAAAATGTTATGTGGTTAAATTATGGAGAGGGAAGGTGTTCATTCACCTAGAGGAAGCCAGTCCAGATACTACTATGAGGATTGGAGTCCATGATGGGAACCTTTACAGACTTCAAGGCCAGCCTACATAGGAATTGTTGCAAACCAGAGAGAGCTTGTGTGATTCGTGGCACATGAGGATGGGTCATATCCATCACAGAGCTTTGACATTACTGAGGCATATGGTCACTGTGCTTCTAGAATTTAGTCTGGACTAGCAAGGGGTGTGAAAAGGCCACGCACTTGGAAAGAATGTCAAGGAAGACTTTCCTACTAGTGAGACTCGATCCAAGGGAATATTGGATCCGATCCATTCATATTTTGGAGGGTCTATGTCAGTAGCTTCAGTGAAGGGTGCATCGTACTATGTGACATTCATTGATGACTTCTCCAGGAAGACCTGGATCTACTTCATGAAGACTAAGGAAGAGGTCTTCAGTCACTTCCGAGATTTCAAAAGATCAAGTGGAGAACATGATAGGAAGGAATATCAAGGTGTTGAGGATAGATAATGGGGGGTGAGTTCACCTCTACATATTTCATTGATTTTTGTAAGGAGGCAAGGATCAAGAGGGAGAAGACAATGACCTACAACCCACAATCGAATGGGGTTGCAGAGAGAAAGAACATGTCTATCATCAATGCAGTGAAGGCCATGATGCATGACCAGAGTTTTCCTATGTTTCTATGGGTAGAGGTATGAAATACAACTATGTATTTGCAGAACAGGAGCCCATACCAGATTTTGGAGGGTAAAACATCGGAGGAGGCATTCACAGGAAGCATCTTGAGATAAGATATCTCAGGATTTTTGGTTGTCCAGTTTACATCCACATTCTTGTGAAGAAGAGGACAAGTTTGTAGCCCTTAGGAGAGAGGGGAATTTTGGTGGGGTACAGTGAGGATTCAAAGGCCTATAGAGTGTTATTTCTAGATCAATGAAAGACAATGGTGAGGTAAGATGTCAAGTTCGAGGAGAACTTGGTAACTAGGAAATCTCGGGACCTACCAGCAGTTACAGAGGGGACACAAGAGGTGGGCCCAAAGAATGAGGCAAGATCAAAGACTCCCAGTGTAGGGAGATAGACTCTAATGGAGGTGGAAGAGCAGTCATCCCTTTCAACTTCAGTCAAGAGGCCCAAGTAGTTTGAGCAGACCTTGCAAGATTCTCAGGATCATGTTGAGCCTCCCAGGTCTACATTCAAGGAGAGCAGACCTCCGCGAAAATTTCTACAGTATATGGCCTTGATGACCAACATCATAGACTCAAATCCCTCCATCTATGAGGAAGCATCCAACCAACAGGTGTAGAGAGATTCCATGGTGGAGGAGCACAACTCCATCATGAGGAATTATGTCAAGGAGATTGTGTCGATACTAGAGGGGAAGTCAGTTGTGACTTCCAGGTGGCTTTACAAGGTAAATCATGCAACATATGGAAGTGTGGAGAAGTACAAGGCCATATTTTTGGTTCATAGGTTTTCTCATAGAGAGTGAGTAGACTACAAAGTGACTTTTTCTCCTATATCAAGATACTCCTCTATTCAAGTAGTTATCTCTATAGCTTATGAGATGAGATAGAGCATCCATCAAATGGATGTTAAGACTGCCTTCCTCAATGAAATTATTGAAGAAGATGTCTACATTGAGAAACCACATGGGTTTCAGGTCCATGATAGGAAGACACATGTATCCAGGCTTAAGAAATCCTTGTATGGACTCAAATAGACACCCAGGGCCTGGTACTCCAGAATCAACAGTTATATGTAGGACATGGGCATCACCAAGAGTGAGGCAGATCCCAACCTATACTTATTGTTGGTTGGATTTGACGTCCTCATATTGGTGTTGTATGTGGATGATTTCATTCTGACGACAGAGACTCTGATTGCAGGTTGCAAGTCAAGTCTAGCGTTGGAATTTGAGATGAAGGGCATCGGGACAATGCATTATTTTATGGGACTTGAGGTTTGGCAGTGATTGGGTGAGATATTCCTCAGATAGGGGAAGTATACTTTGGAAATCCTGAAGAGATTCAATATGTACGATAGTATACCAATGGCCACATCGATGGTGACCAACCTGAAGAAGATTGATTCTTCAATTTCAGAGTTGGTAGATTCCATACATTACAGGTATTTGATTGGCGCGTTGATGTATCTAGTCAACACTCGACCAAAAATTTGTTTTGTTGTTAACACCTTGAACCAGTTCATGGTGGAGCCAATGGAGGTGCACTGGGTGATAGCAAAGAATGTTCTTAGATATTTGCAGGGCACACTAGGATATGGACTGCAGTACCTTGGTGGAGATGGTGTGAGGTTGTTGGGGTTCTTTGATTCAAATTGGGTAGGAAATTATACATATCGGAAGATAACTTCTGGGTGTTGCTTCAGTTTGGGGTCAACGGTCATGTCCTAGTTTAGCAAGAAGAATACTTTAGTAGCATAAGTTCAACATAGGTTGAGTACATGGTAGCTAGTCTAGCTAGTTGTGAAGCCATATGGCGTCACAATATACTCACAAGATTATTTCTTCAGGAGCTTGAGCCGATTTTGATCCACTATGATAAACATAGTTCCATCAAAATCTCGAAGAATCCATTGTTTCACGACAGGTCAAAACACATTGAGATCAGATACCACTTCATCAGAGACAAGGTGCAGAAGGAAGTAGTTCAGCTCCAATATATTCCTACAGAGGAGAAGTTGGTAGACATTTTCACCAAGCCCTTGGTCAAGGGCAAGTTCATCTTCTTCAGAGACGAGCTTGGAGTGGTGGATAATACCATCCTCGCCAAGAGGGAGTGTTAGTGTTTGTAGCTCGAATAATTATTTCCGTAAGGGTGTCTACTTGCGAAAAACGTCATTAAATGTATCATATAATTTTCCTAGAATTCACTTTATTAATTTATTAATAAAGTGAATGTCTTTTTATAAAGTGACTTTTAATTAAAAAAGTGACTAAGTTAAAGTCACTTTATGATTTAATTAAAAGAGAACCATTGATCTCATGACCTAATCTTAACCATTGAGATTAGGTAAATCACTCATGACAAAATACAGAGAGAGTAAAGGAAAAGACACAATGAGAATTCATTTCACAACTCACATGAGGTGAAGAGAAAAACCAAATATGATTTTTCATCTTGGCGAGAAAAGAATGTAGAATTTTCGATACACTTAATGTATTCCTGCGATTCTCCCGATCTAACAATTTCTGCCACTTGTTAAATACATAATCGCTTATACTATTATTATTGTGGAAGCAATTTAAACCATGATCACAACCACAATGCACAACATGAAATATCAATAACACACAACACAGAAGTTTTACCAGGAAAGCATAAAGCTAAAAACCCCAGCTATTATATATTATGTATATCATGAATCATGAAACAATCTCATACAAAAATCTAATCCAAGAACTCTCAGTACAATACAATCGTCTCACACTGTCATACACAAATTAACAAATACCCATGCCAATTTCCATGTCCAGACAGCTTGCCTCCTCTGCACAATCTCTGCAATCCGAATTCTCACAATGAATTGAATGAATACAATTTCCTAGTTTGCACATGCTCATAAGCATATTCACTGCATGTGTGAACAAATCACAACTGATAGCCAAACTGTCCCTTTCACCTGTTATCCCAACTGGATCTCCATTGGAACTAACATGCATGTAGTTAACCGTGGTGAATCTTCAGTTGCATGTGAGTTCACTGATTAACTGAACTCTCACTAGTGCATGTTTAGTTACAACTAG
>JZKD02S1628865.1:10922-24392 GCA_000966675.3 Picea glauca
GCCTTGGCAGTCAAAGCACAATCCTCTTCATCATCACGCTTTGATGAAGATCCATCTCTGGTATTCCGCCTAAACTCCTCTTGCACCAGATCCGACCATAGTCGTTCCCAATCCGACAAATTTTCCCTTCCATTAATAGAGTCTTGATAACTGTGCCAACTCTTAGGAAGCCCTAGGAGCGCCAAGCTCAAAAAATCATTAGCAGCAACTGTTATTCCCACACTTCCAAGCTCAGCCCAACATTGGACAAACTTCGTGAGATATTTTGGAATGGTTTCTCCTTTCTCCATATTGATCTTCCTGAGTTTATCTTTGAGCGCCAATTTCCTATGGTCGCTGCTATTTTGGAACAGATCTATCAAAACCTTCCACATTGCATATGGTGTGGTTTTCCCATGGAGACTTGAGACAATGTGGTCTCGTACTCCCTCCAACAGAATCCTCCTCGCCTTTGCTACTTTATTTTTCCATGCATCAAGATTTGCAGTGTCTGTCGCATCTGGATTAGGAACATCTGAGTCAATGTAACAGTTCAAGCCATTGTCTTCGAGCACTGTCTCCATCTTGTCCTTCCAAGCAATGTAGTTAGAGCTGCCCTCAAGTGCATACTCCAACCTCAAGCCATTGAAATACATTTTGATCTTGAATCAAATGTCGCACCAAGAAAATCTTACAAATTTGAATGTTATCCAACCCAAAACTCAACCCCTTCACTTTCCTCTTGCCTTGGGATGTTCACACCCCATCTAAGAGCAACCTGAGAGAAGTTCGCACCCTGCTCCACTGTAGCCTGCGAGAATTCCCAAGAAGTTCGCACCCTGCTCCACTGTAGCCTGCGAGAATTCCCAAGAAGTTCGCACCCTGCTCCACTGTAACCTGCGAGAATTCCCAAGAAGTTCACACCCTGCTCCACTGTTAGGGTGACGTAAGTTCGCACCCTGCTAGTGTATTTTCCTGCGAGAATGCCAATGAAGTTCGCACCCTGCCTTTGTCTAGGGTGCGATAATTTCTGTTCTTGAAAACACCAGAAGTTTTCAGTACTAGAGTTCACACCCGGTGAGAGGAGGGACCTGCGAGAATGAAATTATGTTCGTACCTCACTTCCGTGACTCTGTGGCCTCCATGGCTCTGATACCATGTAGAACTTTTGATACACTTAATGTATTCCTATGATTCTCCTGAACTAACAATTTCTGCCACTTGTTAAATACAGAATCGCTTCTACTATTATTATTGCGGAAGCAATTTAAACCACGATCACAACCACAATGCACAACGTTAAATATCAATAACACACAACACAGAAGTTTTATCGGGAAATAATAAAGCTAAAAACCCCAACTATCATATATTATGTATATCATGAATCATGAAACAATCTCATACAAAACTCTAATCCAAGAGCTCTCAGTACAATACAATCGTCTCACACTGTCATACACAAATTAGCAAATACCTATGCCAATTTCTGTGTCCAGACAGCCTACCTCCTCTGCACAATCTCTGCAATCTGAATTCTCACAATGAATCGAATGAATACAATTGCCTAGTTTGCACATGATCATAAGCATATTCACTGCATGTGTGAACAAATCAAAACTGATAGCCAAACTGTCCCTTTCACTTGCTATCTCAACTGGATCTCCATTGGAACTGACATGCATGTAGTTAATCGTGGCAAATCTTCAGTTGCATGTGAGTTCACTGATTAATTGAACTCTCACTAGTGCATGTTTAGTTACAACTAGTACAACTGATATTAACTAACTTAACAACACTTATAATTCTGTTACATTTCCAAATCACTCAGTTATGAATGAGATAATAGATTAATATTTATTGTCTACTTTAATTTAATTAAGGGAAAAGTAAATTAGACACATGTTTCTTGTTGACTTTTCAACAAAGAAAAACAACAACAAGCTTCCCAAGGTAGGTGCACGTCTTTTGAGGCAGTACATAAGTCGAGGTAGCACGTCTTTTGTGGCTGCATGGATTTTGACGAAGCATGCCTTTTGAGGAAGCACAAAAATCGAGGAAGCATGTCTTTTGACGTTGCACAAATTTTGATACAAAACATCTTTCGAGGTTGCACGTCTTTTGAGGCTACACATATTTCGATGCATCATGTCTTTCGAGGAAACACATATTTCGAGGAAGCTACATTTATTGCAGCAAGTACAGATCCATATAGATATGTACGAACAACCTCTTTGATTGGAAACACACAAATCGAGGCAACGTTGTGGTTCAGGTTTGCAGATTTGGTTTGTGGTTTTGATTTCTCAAATCCATTTTCCCTGTGAAGGGAGCTCTTGTAAGTTCTATGTTATTTGATGAAGAACTAACTTGGAAGAGTAGAAAATTATTGTGTATTGTGTGTGGTTTATTTTATCATTTTTTCCGCTACATGCAAGAGTTAATTAGATCAACAAAGTATTTAGATCTGATATGTTTACTTAGTTAGTTGATCTAGAGTGTTAACACATAAAATTGGTCATGTAAAGGAGGATTTATGGTTTTCAGAGCCTACATTTAACCATTTCTCCAGCGATTATGTCATACCATCAACTAACATCCTCCTCGAAGTGTGGAAGCTATATTTCAGTTGGCGTTGAGAACTGGTGTTGCTAATTAGTTGAGGAAAAGGGTTGTAGGTTGGATAGGTTGCAGGCATCCTAGTGCAAATTCAAATTACCAGCATCAACCTCATAGTCATCAGGTACTCCATGAGACTTTTTTTCTTGTTTGGAGGTCAAGAAAGGGTTTGGTTACTTGATTTTCCTTTGGCGCTGCGAACTGGCATAGGTGCTGCGAACTGAGACAGGCGCTGCAAAATTTGCTGCGAAATTTTCTGTAGCAGCTACTTTTACATATTTGATCATAAATCCAAAACGGTGATGTGGGTTTCTTTGAAATGTTTTGAGGCGGAAGATGATATCCTTGTTGACTTGCTAACCAAATTTCAGTCTGACCCAGTTTGGCATTTGAGATAAACAATTAAAACACCAGGGCACTACGAAATGTGCTGCAAACTCTCTATTTTGCATAATTGTTGGATATTCGCCTTGTTGGGAGGTTTCCACCTGTCAAGGAGGGTTCAAATGACTTCTCATGCATCAATTAGATGTCAAGGGACACCTGCACCTAAGTTTTAGCTTCATTAAATAGCTCATGCAGTGGTTTGGAAACAATTTATTAATGGCTTCCAACAATTTCCTGAAAATTAGCAATTTGTTGGATTTTTGTCTCTTTGATTGTTGCCACCTATCTCCAAGGCCTAGAATCTAATGAAAGAGATGGGAATAGACCTCCTAATCATATTTCGATGCTATTTTCTATTTAATGAAGGAGGGATCTCTTGGAGAAGGGTTGCATTTATGATCCAAGAGAGGAGAGAGCTAGAGGAGCAGTCGAGTTGCTCATTTGTAAGCCTGAGGGCATGTGTTGTAGACATTTATGCCATTAGAGATTCATAAAAGTTGTGATACCAGACTATTTTTCTCTTGTTTCCATTCTTTTTTTTCAAGTTTCTTGAGTAATATTTAGAAATTTTGAATATCAAAAGTTGCCTTTGGTTAATGGATTCATGAGATGCAAAGGATTTGTGGTAATTGCTTGTTGATCATAGATTATTGTTCAAGCACTCTTTAATCTATATTACAAAAGGATCTATGTTATGTGGATATTTTTGTTTTTTTTTACCTTCTATTCTTCAACCCATCTTTTCATAATCCTTTTGTCTGGTAGGTAGCCTGATTGCCTGTGATATGCAGGATGTTTGTGTGACTCCATTGCCCAACAATGTAGCCTATTGATCTTCATCTTGTTTCCCTCTCCCTTTATTTCTCAATCTTGTTGATCCACCTATTCAAACCAAAACTTATATTTTACATTATGATGGGTGTTGAGCTTACACTTTAGCAGTCAAAGTGTTACTTTCAATGCTAACATTTTTGGCGTCATTATCGGGGACGAAATTGAAGATCTTCCCTAGGTTGTACGACACAAATTACAGTCATTTCTTGATGGTGAACAAGGATTGGAGACAGAAAAGACTGCATATTTCACCTGGAAATTCCACTCCATGAAGAACCAATATGTCAAAGGCCATGGATGCTATCTTGGCAAGGAGATTTTCTCCTCTAAACTTTCCATCCATCATTGGTTTTCCAAATCCAGTGCCTCATCTATCAAAATGGGGAGATTTACTGCATGTCTTCGGAGAAGAAAATGATGATGATCCTGCTCAACATCTCATTAATTTTCATCAATGCATGGATCAGTTTAACTTGCATCAGTAACATGTATTAATGAAAATGGTTATGTTCTCCCTGAAGGATGATGCCAAAGACTAGTACTCTTCCTTCTGCAAGCATATCCACCTTGAGAGAATTCCATGCTACTTTCAATTTGCACTGTAAAAGGTATTAATCCTCTGAGTTTCTTTTTCATGATTGTTGTGAGGAATATGAGAAAAGTGTTCAAGTTGCATTACGTTGCTCTCCTGATTGCTAGGTTGAAGAAGACCCATCTCTTTATTTTCCTAGTTCTCATGACTTGAAGGAAGATTTTATTTGTTGTTCTTATGAGGAAGAGTGTTATAGTGGGAAAACCCCCCTATGGACTACACTAGGTTTCAACATGTAGGCAGATCACAATCGTCTAAAAGTCTCCTACTTTTCTAACTACCCCAAACGCACTCCAGATTCATACATGAAAGACAAAGTAAGAAGGACCAGGTAACTATACCTTTTACTCTGCATCTGGTGTCGATCCTCTCACGCTTGATAGCTTTGTTGACTATAAGCCTCCTTCCAAGGTTGGTCTGCATTCACAAACAAATAAACAAGAAACTAAAAACATGCATCTCATATATAAATCATGGTTTATATGTTAGAATAAATCATAAACCAAATGTGAACATTTGACACATCATATTTCATGATAGGAAAAGTATTTCTTTTATTGATATCACAATGTTTACTTACAACAAGGTTGACGACTGCTCCATGAACCTGGTTCAAGCTCCTCTTCACCGAGCTCCAAGTGCACCTCCACGTATCTTTCTCCTCTCAAACTTCTTCTAGGGAAATGGAATAGGCTTATGATGGAGGAAAAAGAGCAAAATGGGAAATTCTAAGGCAAATCTCACAAGGTTGCTGCAATTTCTTGGGGAAAGGAGGGGATGGGAAACGGGAAGAGTTTAACTGTTCTTATGCTTGGCTTGTGAATGTGACCCCAACACCTCCTTTTCTATGACAAAAGGATTGTTATTCGGCTGGGTGATGGGTTATAGGAAGTGAATTAGTTGGGAAACTACCAAATAGCACGTAATCTCAACGAATTCCTTGCAACTTTTGCAAGTATACGTGGGTTGTAATGGTGAAACTAGTGTACTTACGCGGATTGTAGTGGTGCATCAGGCGTGTGTACGTGGGAAATAATGGTGCAAGGTGTGTACATCTTCAAAAAATGATTTTTTAAGAAGAGCTACTAAGTGATGGCTTGGCAAAGATAGCAAGTAAGAGGGCCAAATGTCAGGTATGCATGTATGGAGCAATTTAGGGTTATAACAGATGCCCCCTAATGTGTGAGTTCAGAAGATCATTTGATGTCCGAAATACATTACAAAATATTTGCCAATGTACGAAGTGAGTGAACCTAGGGCCAGATTTCGGGAGGTGTCATCTGCAAAAATAACAATTGTCTCTCCGAGGCAGGCACACCCATGCAGGAGACATGTGCAGGAAAAGGACACTCGGAGAAAATTCCTCCATGGGTCAAGGTGTCAGGTCGCAGAGGCAAAGTGCTACAAGGCTTGCGTATAAGGCATGCTTCAAAGGTTAAGTTGAGAGAAACATGGAGTCGGCATTAGGCCAAAGACGCAGAGATGAAAATGTGATTAGCAAGAAACGATGAAACCCCCTTCAATGCATTTTTCACGAGCCCAGAGAAGGTAAGATCAGTAGCTTTTTCACATTTAGACAGTCTGAAAAAACATAAAAGAAAACTCCATTGGGGTACCTTTTTCGAAAATAGTCTAGTCGGTTCGAAAAAGGGGTAAAAAAACACCCAAAATATGTCTATTCAAAACCATTTTAACGAGTGTGACACAGAAAAGATCACTCAGGAATATTTTCAATTTTAAGGAGTCTGAAAAGAGATTAACCATGGGCTCACATCGTTTTTCTATATTTAGTCTCCTTAGCCCGAAAAAGTATAAAATTTACTAAGGAGAACTCTCCCGGCGAGACAAATCTCCCGAGGTGTACCTTTTTCCTCCTTAATATACAGGCCGGAAAAAGGGGTAAACTCATGCCAGTAGATGTTCTTCTGTACTGATTTAATGAGTGTGGAGGAACAAGGTCACTCGACAATCTTTTCAATTTTAAGGAGTCTGAAAAGAGCATAACTATGGACTCTGTAGGCTATGTTCTTCTGGAACAATTTAACGAGTGTGAAGGAACAAAATCACTCGACAATCTTTTCAATTTTAGGGAGTCTAAAAAGATCTTAACTATGGACTTCGTGGGGGTTCCTTTTTCGTAAATTTAGTCCCTTGGGCCCAAAAAAAGGTTAAACTTATACCTGAGAATACTCTTCTAGCGAACCAAAGTTCCTAAAGTATACCTTTGTTCATAAAATTTACTATTCGAACCAAAAACATGGGTAAACTACCATCAGACAAATGTGCCTTCAAGTTTTAGTTTGGCGAGCATGAAGGACAACAAGATCGCTCGAAAAAGATAGCAAGTAAGAGGGCCAAATGTCAGGTATGCATGTATGGAGAAATTTAGGGTTATAACAGATGCCCCCTAATGTGTGAGGTCATAAGAGCATCTGATGGCCAAAATACATTACAAAATCTTCACCAATGTACGAATCGAGTGAGCCTAGGGCCAGAGTTCAGAAGGTGCCATCTAAGAAAATAACAATTGTCTCTCTGAGGCAGGCACACCCATGCTCAGGATGAAATAAATCATGACTTCCAATCAAATAAACTACATATCCATGTCATATAACTATATAAAGTGTAGCCACGAGAAATTCACAGCAGATCTACATCTCAAAATCAAAGATATACATGTATAGTATCCATCTTCAAGAAGCAAATGACACCTGATGGCTGGAGATGAGGCCTTCAGAGCTCGAGCAACAACTTCAAGATCTTCAAAACTCGGGTAGGAGTGTAATGTGAGTGTACGAATTCAATACCCAGAGGTCTTCGATGGCTCGAAGGGAACAAATAAGAGGATCTCGGTGATTAGTCAGAGAACTTCATTGATTTCGAACAAGGATCTGATTGGACTTTCAGGATGGTCGAGCATGAGGTCAAGATACAAACTGTAGAAAGTTCGACTCGATATGGGTGAAACTTCCCTTAGACAAGAGCATGATAGATGACCAGACTCAGGCAGCATGACATTAACATAAGTTCACGATGCAGGAGGTAATGCAAACTCTCCATGTGTTTGGAAGGATAACCGAATGGAGGAGGACACAACTCTATGTAGAGAGAACAACTTCATAACGTCATATTAGATCCCAAATCTTGACGAACAAATGGAAGGATGTGCTTTGTCCAAGGGAGACTCATTGTGCTGCCAAAAAGGAATATATATTTCCCGTCCTCCTTTTGGTTTTTTTTTTTTTGTCTTTTTCAATATTTTTTAAAGAGCTTGAAAAAGAATAAAAGAATGCTATGTTACAAAGGAGGAATGAGTGTCACAAGCATACTAGTTCCAAGCGCAAGTAACATACTAATGCTCATAGAAAGGAGACATGTGCAGGAAAAGGACACTCAGGGAAAATTCCTCCATGGGTCAAGGTGTCAAGTCGCAGAGGCAAAGTGCTACAAGGCTTGCGTATAAGGCATGCTTCAAAGGTTCAGTTGAGAGCAACATGGATCCGACATTAGGCCAAAGACGCAAAGATGAAAATGAGATTAGGAAGATACAATGAAACCCCCTTCAATGCATTTTTCACGAGCCTAGAGAAGGTAAGCTCAGTAAGACGGTCTGAAAAAACGTAAAAGAAAACTCCATTGGGGTACCTTTTTCGAAAATAGTCTAGTCGGTTCGAAAAAGGGGTAAACAAGCACCGAAAATATGTCTATTCAAAACCATTTTAATGAGTGTGATACAAACAAGATCACTCGGGAATCTTTTCAATTTTAAGGAGTCTGAAAAGAGCTTAACTATGGGCTCACATCCTTTTTTCTAGATTTAGTCTCCTTAGCCCGAAAAAGTATAAAATTTTCTAAGGAGAACTCTCCCGACAATACAAATCTCTTGAGGTGTACCTTTTTCCTCCTTAATATATAGGCCGAAAAAAGGGGTAAACACATGCCAGTTGATGTTCTTCTGTACCGATTTAATGAGTGTGAAGGAACAAGGTCACTCGACAATCTTTTAAATTTTAAGGAGTCTGGAAAGAGAATAACTATGGACTCTGTAGGGTATGTTCTTTAGGAAACATTTAACAAGTGTGAAGGAACAAGTTCACTGGACAATCTTTTCAATTTTAGGAAGTCTAAAAAGAGCTTAACTATGGACTCCGTGGGGGTTCCTTTTTCATAAATTTAGTCCCTCGGGCCCAAAAAAGGGTTAAACTTATACCTAAGAATACTCTTCTAGCGAACCAAAGTTCCTAAAGTATACCTTTGTTCATAAAATTTACCATCCGGACCAAAAAAGGGGTAAACTATCGTCGGACAGACGTGCCTTCAAGTTTTAGTTTGGCGAGCGTGAAGGACAACAAGATCGCTTGACAATCTTTTCATGTCTAGAGAGTTTGAAAATGGATTAAAGAAGACTCCAAGAGGTTACTTTTCTCAAGTAATCCCGATGATATCACTTGTACCAAGAGGGGGAAGCAAGGGCTCCCATGCCCCCATTCAATAAACCAACGGATCAATTGTCGAGACCATGTCTCGAGAAGGAAAACATGAGTGAACAATTTCCTGCTCAGGAGCAATTGAACATCGAGGGTAAAACGCTACATAATTAACCCATGGCAGGGTAGAGTCTACACGAACACTAGGAACATATATAGGGGCATCCTGAACTAACGTTGAATTAGGATGGTGATTATCATATTCCAGTTGGTCAATAGTGACAATACTTCCATTATGAGGGAAATGCATCACCCGGAAGAGCATAGACACCACAACGTTCACAACATATACATAATCACGCCTGAGAAGCATATTAAAATCTAACGGGCCTTGCACCACTATATCATCGACAAGGAAAATATTCCCACCTAATGAGATAGGAAACTGAGGAAGAATCCCAAAATATTCACTAGGACGTCTATCAAGATCCAACAACTCATGCGAAGCAAACATAAGCTCGGGAGATCCCAAGACTTTTCAGACCGAGGAGGATAAAATACTTGCAGGGGCTCCTTCATCCACAATATATCGATAAATGTTTGTTGAGTTAACTTCAACCCATTTTTGAAAAGGTGTGGAAGAAGGAAGACGAGGCTCAACAAGGTCATTCCAATCAAAGGAAGCCATCCTAGGACTTGGACAGGGTGTGCTCGAAGTGAGATGAATTCCCCCTTGTTCTGAAAGTACTAAACTAGAAATGCTAAAAACATAGTTGGTAGACAAATCACTCCCTAAGAGAAGAGTGGGATCAACTGAAGATTGCATCGGCGTGACCACTTTGGTAGAATCGACACTCTCCAAGAGAAGAGTGGGATCAGCCGAAGACTGCATCGGTGTGACCACTTTCTCAATGACTGGCTAAATAGGCTGCGAGAAAACATGGCCTACAGGCACGTCACCCCCCAAAAGAGAAGTGGGACCAGTCGAAGACTGTATCGACGTGACCACGTCATAAACCAAAGATTGAATAGACTGTGAGGAAACCTTAGAAGACTTAGAATTAGAAGATCTCGCAGATAGGGACCACAATCTTTGTACCTCTAGAAGGCCAAGGCATAAATGAGTAAGGTGATCTCCCTTGCAAAACTTACAAGGGAACTTAGGTTTACATCCTATCCGTCTAGGTTTCTACATAGAATCAATGGCCCCAACATGACTAGCAGTGGTTGGTTTCACATTTCCAACATGACTTGCAGAGGTTGGTGATGGGTCGATAACATGACTCGCAGAGGCTACAAACCTATTTCCAATATGACTAGCAGTTACTGGAATTTTTCCCCCGGCATGACTTGTAGAGGCTGGGTGTTGGTCTTCAACATGACTTGCATAGGTTGACTACCTATCTCCAACATGACTCACAGAGGTTGGTGATTTCTTCTTCCTATTCTTCCTCTTTCTATTTCATTTAGACTTCCGGTTACTAGTAACTATACTTTCACCAGGGAAGGAAGAAGGAGGAGGAGAAGAATTTGTTGACGAAGGAACATCAACATGGTACCCATGACATAAGGTTCTTAATTGATAAGCGTCAAGATCATTCGGGACATTTGGAATGGTTCCCAACCAGACCAGTAGTCCCACATTCAACCTAGGAATGTACAAAGTGGCCATCAAAGGGACACCAACGTTTCCGAAGAAAGGAAAAATGAAAGAATCCCCTTGTGAAGGGGTTCCTTGGTTGGTATCGTTAGTAAATTTTTCCATGAATATCCTATGCATAGGTTCTCCCCTTGCAGGATCATTCAAGTCCGTAAAAGTCTCACACATTCACTCTGAGGAACCAGTGTTATCAAAACAATGCCTATAAAGAGGCGTCTCTATGTTTCTAAGCGGACGACCGAAAAGTCCTCATGACCGGCGGAGTGGGCGGTCTACCACCTTAGGTAAGAGACCCAAAGAAATGATTGAATAAATCACTATGGAAAACTAGGGAGCACAGAGCACACACTATAAAAAATCCTATAAGATAAATCAAGCAAACCACTATCTAATAGGAAGAACAGTTAGGCCAGCCAACACTAGAGAAACATACCGGTGCAAGTGAAACTCGAACACGAAAGCACCCTTCGGGTATACTATGCAAAGTGTGACCCAACATCTTCCCTAGGTACTGCGGTATACCCTCGCAGTCACCCGTGTAAGTCCCTAGAAAATGGGAAACTAGGTTGCCAGCTCGCAAACAATCACCGGGCGGGTACAGTCGACAGTCGAGTGGACCACAATGAGCAGGATAACAAGCTTGAAACCCATCAAGGGTATCAAAAGCAAGTGGTCCAGAAGACAACATAGGATCTCGAACAGATTCGACGTTCATGAAGCTCCGTAGGCAAATGCAATCGGTATTATTCCCACGACAGATCCTCAATATGCGTTCCCCACTACGCTTGGTCCAGCTTTGGAGGGGTTATCTCCGCTACCTTTCCTCACGCGACCTCATGTTTAGCCCCTGTGTTAGAGGGGATCCTGGATAAATTTCACGTCACTGGACTTTAACACTCCCTAACGCAAACTCCAATGTTTTTTTAACGGCCTTGAAGAGTTTCCTCTTCAACCTAATTCAAGGCCCAAACCTTAAACTAGTTGATTGACCCTACAAACATAAAATTCTAGTTAATTTTAGGTTTAGCGTTCGTTTTGATGGCTTTATTTACATAAAGGGTGTGATAGTGCAATTGATGTTGTTAAGACTCTTGTGAAAAATGAAAATTATAAGAACACTAGCAAAGAAGAATTATCTTTTTAATTTCTCTTTTTGAAATGCTTTCAAGATGAGAAGAAAACACAACACTACGCTAATTCTTTTTCTTCTTTTTTTTTAAATGCTTCAAACAAGAAACTTGAAATAAACTCTTTTTCTTTTTCTTTAAAGCAAGCAAAGGGGGAAAAAGTGAAAAACAAGACAAGACTAAAAATTGACCTCTGGTCCACTAGGGATCGCAGGGAGCCACTAAAGACACCAAACAAGTTGATCAACAACTCAAAGACTTGTCTAAAACCCTTTCGAAGTAAACACAAGAATTTAAAAAAAAATAAGCAAACTAACATCAAACCCAGGCTTCAATTGTAAAAAACAGAGACACTATAGTTAAACAAGAAACCCTGAGAAGTAAAACTTCAATCAAGGAAGAGGTTGATTGCCTCTTCTTAAAGAAAAAATTTATTGGCACAGGCACGCTACTGATGCTTAAGAAGCTTGCGTATGCACGTGGTATATATATAAAGCATGGTGCATATGTATGTGTGTTGTACCACAACAGGCCGCGTACACCTCTGTAACTTCTCAAAAAAAGAAAACAAACAAACTGACTGACATGGAAAGGAGAACTAGTATGGCACCAACAGGTGACCAGAATCCCTTAAAAGACTCGGAAGACTCACTGAAACTCAAAAGGTAATAAAACCAATCAAACACCCAAAAAATCCCCTAAAACCCTAGAGGCTTCCCCAGTACGGTCGCCGGTTCTGCTATAGTGGGAAAATCCCCCTATGGACTATACTAGGGTTCAGCATGTAAGCAGATCACAACCGTCTAAAAGTATCCTACTTTTCTAACTACCCCAAACACACCCCAAATTCATACATGAAAGACAAAGTAAGAAGGATCAGGTAATTGTACCTTTTACTCTGCATCTGGTGTCGATCATCTCGCACTTGATAGCTCCGCTGACTACAAACCTCCTCCCAAGGCTGGCTTGCATTCACAAATAGATAAACATGAAACTACAAACATTCATCTCATGTATGAATCATGGGTTAGATGTTATAATAAAGAATAAACCAAATGTGAACATTTGACACATCATATTTCGGGACTGGAAAAGTATTTCTTTTATTGATATTACAATGTTTACTTACAACAAGGTCGACGACTGCTCCACGAGCCTGGTCCGGGATCCTCTTCACCGAGCTCCAAGTGCACCTCCACGTATCTTTCTTCTCTCAAACTTCTTCTAGGGAAATGGAATAGGCTTATGATGGAGAAAAAAGGGCAAAATGGGAAATTCTGAGGCAAATCTCACAAGGTGGCTACAATTTCTTAGGGCAACGAGGGGATGTGAAACGAGCAGAGTTTCATTGTTCTTATGCTTGTCTTGGGAATGAGACCCCAACACCTCCTTTTATATGAAAAAAGGATGGTTATTCGGTTGGGTGATGGGCTATAGGTGGTGGATTAGTTGGGAAACTACCAAATATCCTGTAATCTCAATGAATTCCTTGCAACTTTTGCAAGTATATGCATGTTGTAATGGTGCATCTAGCATACGTACATGGGTGGTAGTGTTGCAACAGGCATGTGTATGTGGGCAATAATGGTGCAGGGTGCGTACATCTTCAAAAAATGAGTTTTTAAGAAGAGATACTCAATGATGGCTTGGCAAAGATAGCAGGTAAGAGGGCCAAATGTCAGGTATGGATGTATGGAGAACTTTAGGGTTATAACAAAGAGATAGTGGATGATTTGGTCCTTGAAGCATATATCTTTGACAACCTTGTTTTTTATGAAATCACTATCTCAAATATTGAACAAGAGAAACATCTTGTTAACAAACGATCTGATGATGAATACTTTG
>JZKD02S1628865.1:51689-69085 GCA_000966675.3 Picea glauca
GAAGACGAGGTTTTTTCCCTGGTTGGGTTTCCTCTTGAAAAATCTGTGTCTCATACTTGTGAGTGAATGTTGTGTGTGATTGTTATTCTTTATGTTATCTGCTTTGTGTTTATAATTCTGAATCTCACAGTAAAGACTTACTTCCACTAAGATTAATGATTCAAAGTTAAAAAGAAGAGAAATAGTTAATAATCTACACTAACTGATTCACCCCCCCTTCTCAGTTAGTTCATACCTGTAACACACCTGTCTATGTGAACCGATGCATCTATTTTCCCATGGGTGAGATGATTTGTCGTTTTACCATGTTATCCACTTAACTGTTTGACTGACCTTCGTTTAGGTGCACGCATCCCTTAGATGATTCAAGCTAACTCACCTAAGCACACCCTCCTCACCTTAGTCGACTCATTTGTTTCATTGGGCACTCAAGTCTTGCCCACAACCTTTTGTTAAATAGTTCGTTGTCTAACTTGTGTTGCGTGACACCTTGGTTAACCCACCAAATTCTTAGCCGACACCTATGTCCATCCAACCGACCCATCGTGGGTGTGTGTGTCCCTTATGTGAGTTGGGTCAATTCACCTAAGCGTGCCCTCCTCATGCCTTAGTCAATTTTTCGTTTGGTGATGCACCTAGTATTTCATGCACAACCTTTGTCAAACTTGCTCATATAACTTGTGTCACAAGGCACCTTGGGTCAAGTAGCCCCTTGGTGCATCGCACACCCAAGGAAACCCTGACTAATCCCATATATGAAGACATTGTGTCTTCAAGTGTGTCGAGCGCTATGCCTATCTGGTCATCTTCATTTCCATTCATGGTGGGAGGGAACGTGCATGGGCTTGTTGCCTCAAGTATTACATATATAGTTATAAAATAGGTTGATGTAAGGGTAGTCATGGTAGCAAATGCATAAGCTACATCAAAATTCTTGTTTGGGGATATTATCTAAAAGTCTAGATGTGCACTAACCAAGGTACCCATTTTACAACTAAAGTTATAGTAGGCCTAATGGATATATTTAAGATTGTGCATCATAAGAGAATTCCATACTATCCTAGGGAAACTGGACAACCAAAAGCACCAATAAGGTTCCAATGTCCATGTTGACAAAGGTATGTGATCTTAAACAATCTGACTGGGTCAATCGACTTCATGCTTCTATGTGGAATTATTAGACAAGATAGAAGAAATGGTCAAGACATATACCTTTATGAATCACCAGTGGCAAAGAAGACATCATTCCATCAAGTAATGGGTATCCTCGATGTGTATTTCAATCATCAAAATGTTATTGCTAGAAGAATCTTTCAAAGAGCAATTTGAGAAACTATAGTAACTCAACAAAGAATAATGATGGGTAGTTTTCTATCATTAAATGGCCAAGAAAGCCATGAAAATATACCATGATAATAGGCTCAAGAAGAATGAGTTTGTGGAAGGGTGGTTGGTACAATGTGATAGAAATGAAAAAGTCAAGAAGCTCACTTACAAATGTTTAGGACCATACAAATTATAAAAGTTGTTTGGAAATGATTCAATCAAACTTGAAATATTAGAGGGATTACGCTATATCAGTCATGTTAACACATCTTGATTGAAGTGGTTCTATGATTAGAGGACAAGAATGTCAAAGGAGGCATCTCGACATCTCATGCATCTAACAAAGACCTAATGAGGCCAAATAAAGGTAGTACAACCCAGCAAATGAAGATAGTGTTGAGATTTGGGTACCTTGGAAAGTGGTCCCCTTGTGTTTGTAATCCTCTAAACACAAGTGGGAAATACTTTGTACCATGTACCATGTACTTTATGTCTAATTTCACTTTGACTTAGGATATTTAAGTCAAAAGTGTAATTTGGTCATTTTAGCCTAAAATGACTATTAATTCACTTTGTGGGTGAATTGACGGACATAAATAGAAACTATGGAAAATTAAGTAAAGTGGATTTTGAGTTGAGATTCTTTCATAGAGATCTCAACCCTTGATTAGAGATGGGATGATATGATCTCATCCATGCATATTTTAGGTTTCCTTATGTTTCCTTAAGAGGGGCGCATAGGGAAAGGTGAAGCTCATTCACTTGTATGTTCACCAAGAGAGTTTGGAGAAGGGCGAGAGGATGGGAATGGAAGCATTGGGAGAGGAGAGATTGGGAGCCTCCTTCCATGGAGGGTTCATGAAGGCTTAGGTACCAAATTACTTGTGGTTGTTGTTCTTGTTTGGAGGAGGGTGCACTTAAGGAGGAGGGTGCACTTATAGCAAGGAGGTCTTGCAGTGGTCAGATTTCTTTGAGGATTGTTTCAATAGAGAGGAAGCACACAAGAGCACATTGTGGTGAAAGGGTTTCTCCATCAGAGCTTCAGGGAGCAAGGGCGCTTCATTTCAATGGATTAGACAACTTGTGAGGAGGGTGCACCATGCTTGGGCACCTCTTTCACTCTTGGACTTGTGTTGTAGCTTGCGACAAGTTGTTATTGTATCAGGTTCATTTGTTTCATGTACTTTTTGTATTCCACCTTCTATTCCACACTTATATATACTTCCATTCCAAACTAGTTTTCCCCGAGAGGTTTTTATCCAGGGTCATGTTGAAAAAAAAATACTTGTGTTCATTTCATGCATGCTTAAAATTGTAAATCAAAATTTAGAGTTGTAAAGATCTAGAGGTAGTGTTATTTGTTTTGAGTATATTGCATGTGTGAACATTGGGATAATAAAACACCTGCAAGGGCACCTCAAAAGGACACTTCACCATCAAAATTGTGAGTAGAAAGTACTTAATTGTTTGTTGTCCTAAAATAGCAGAAAATGGCAGTCACAGAGATTGAAGCTTAGAGTCAAACAGAGGTCAAAGACATACCTGTTTTGGCAGCCTCATAGGACCTC
Organism: Picea glauca; assembly: GCA_000966675.3. Taxonomy (NCBI): domain Eukaryota; kingdom Viridiplantae; phylum Streptophyta; class Pinopsida; order Pinales; family Pinaceae; genus Picea; species Picea glauca. The sequence goes on from JZKD02S1628865.1 coordinate 54,584, forward strand.
AAAATATCTACATGGTATCAGAGCCAATGGTGGCTTAGACTTGCTGATTTTTGAGCATTGAGTGGACAATTTTGTTAGACAGTTCAAGGCAGTTTTGGGAAAGCTTGTTGGCAGTGTTTGTGGGCAGATTTGTTGGACAACCTGTAGGATTGTTTTGGACTTGTGTTTTCAGTCTCTTTTCACACCTATTTGGATAGTAGTGAGGTTGATTTGGACCACCTCTTATCACACCTGTGTGGACAGGAATGAGGTTGTATTTTATTGTTGAAATTAATGTGATTGCAAGAGCCATTATCCATAGGATAGAAAAGACCCTAGTTATGGACTAGGACCCCCAGCACACTCATGGGGTTTCTTGGTATGGGACCAAGCAGTGAGAGCCATGGAAAAAGACCCTAGTGAGGGCCCCCAGTATATGATTGGGGTTCTTTGTCTTGGACCAAGAAGTTAGTCCCTAGATGTGTCTAGGGCCCCTGGATGTGTTCTAGGGAACCCTTACTTAATGCATGGGTTGATCCTTGGCCTTGTACCTTGGTGGATAAGACCCTAGATGTGTTATAGGGCCCCCAAATGTGTTCTAGGGCAACCTGGTCTTTGACCAGGTAGATCTTGGTGTAATACCAAGATGTGTTGATGTTTGATCCTCTTTCTCTCTCTCGGGATGGTCCATGAGACCTAGGAGTGCCTATGAATATGGACATGACCACATTGTTGATGTACCCACTTATGTATTGATGATAAAGTTTATAAATCATTATGAAACTCATGTGGACATGTTTTTCCATTGTGGACCCCCCTTGACTTTGTCTTAAAAGGTACCCCCTTGTTGTTTTGCTTTCCCTCTTGTTCTATCTGATTGGGCTTTTACTTTATGTGTTTAGGGTTTTATTTTATGTGATTGGGGTTTTATATGTAATTAGGGTTTTTATAATTTATATTAATATTAATTGACATATTAATTAATATTTATATTAATATTAATTGACATATTAATTAATATTTATATTAATATTAATTGACATATTAATTAATATTTATATTAATTAAATGTCAATATTTAATTATAAACCTAATTACCCTAACACCTCTCCCTAACTGTAAATAAGACACTACCCTCTAGCATTTGTAAATACACTCACACACTCACTCTCTCCTCTCTCTCCTTGATGCGGCTACCTCAGTGACTATTCTCCCTTGTTGGTGCAGCCTCTCTTGTGGTGTTCAGTTCAGATATGAGTTTTGTTTGGCCTCTCTTTTGTTATCATTTCAAATCTAAAGCTAGTGGGGCCTCTCTTTATCAATTCAGATCTGAGTTTTGGTGCAACCTCTCTGTTATTATCATTTCAAATCTGAAGTTAGTGCAACCTCTCTTTATCATTTCAGATTTGAGTTTTGGTCCAGCCTCTCTGTTATTATTAGTTCATATCTGAAGTTAGTGCAACCTCTCTTTATCAGCTCAGATCTGAGTTTTGGTGCAGCCTCTCTTTTATTATTAGTTCATATCTGAAGTTAGTGCGACCTCTCTTTATCAGTTCAGATATGAGTTTGTTTTTAGATATGAGTTCTTGTTTGGCCTTGATATTGGCTAGGTGTTATCTCTTGGAGTCTGTTGGTGTTTAGGGTGCATGTGGCCCCTCCTTCTTCAGCTATCAGACCTATCCTTAAGAGATACAACAGTTGTGGCACCCCTCCTGTGACTGCCAGAACTGAATTGTGAACGTCGACTTCCTTAGTTGAGCAGTGTGACCTCCCTTCTAGCTGCCATGTGTTGAGTTGAGCTCCCTGTGGGGTTTTCCTTGTTGTCTGATTTTCTGTGTGGAGGTTTGCTTGTGGAAAATCCCTTGTTACAGTCTCGTTGTTCATATTTCTTGTGTGAGGGGGTTTGCTGTTTGTGGAGGATCTGATAACTTGTTGTCCAGTTTTCAATCCTATGCCATCTCACTGTTTTGTGGAGGGTTATTTCCTTTGGGGGTATTACTGCTACTTAGAAGTCTGTGATATTTATTTTGTTGTTTCTTTTGGGGGTCTCTTTCTTTGACAAAACTATCCCACGGTCCAAATTGACAGAGATCAAACCCTAGAGGTTTGATCCAAGAACCTAAACTAAATTCTAAGCATATTTACAGAGGCATACATCCATACATGTGAAAGGTACATCTATCATTGAATCAAGAGGTAAGCTAAAAGTTTATTTTTTAATCATAAATTTTGTTTGTTTCCATATATATTTATATCTCTTCTTTTTTATGTTGATCTAGTGAACAAAAATATTTAAAAGTCTTTTGTCTTTCAATTTTCCCTAATTCTAACATGATATCAGAGCTTAGGGCATGAAAGGAGCTCAAGAGTTGCAGACTTGAGCCTGCGTAGATCCACTTCTTAGGGTTTATTGATCAATAGCCATTGAAACCCAAATTCAAGATGCTCTGTTCTCCTTGACTTTATGTCTATTTTGAAGTAAAGAGAGAGTACTTGTATGATGATTGTTATAAGGGCACCTAGTTCCAGTTTTTTATTTTTCTTTATGAAGGTTGTTTCTTATTGTTTTAATTTGCTACTTGACCCAAATTTTTGTGCTTAGTGGTGGATACATGGAGTACCATGTTGCAGCATTGTCTCTTGTCCAATGTGCAGCATGGGCCCCTGATCCAAGAAAGGTAGAATGGGTTAGTAAATGGCCTCCTTCTAATTCAATGATGTGTTTTTCTTGATAGCCTCTGATAGCACTTATATTATGAGCAGTGTATTCCAAGATATCTTCATAGTGAACAACTCTAGAAGCCATGCTTTTGTTACCCAGTAGTCTGTGTATTATAGAAGTATTGATTTTGTAAGAGGGATCATCCTATCTAGTGGTGTTGGAAGTGCTTCAAACTAAGCAATAATCAGTGTGTGTAATTACTTTGACTATAATTATTTTTCCTTTTTGTTAAACCTGCTTTGAATTATTCTTTAATGCACAAGTCTCAGAGAGGTTTGCTATTTGTGACAAGCATATTTTATGTAGTGGAATCTTAGATGTTTATGAATCTACAATAGATGGTTATATTGAAAAGGTGCAACAATCTTTACAGACAGTAGTAGACCTACAATTATTTTATGACATGAAAACTCTATAGCTACAATACCTCTGACTGTTTTTTGTTTGAAATAGGGTTGTCTAGAGACTTCAAGGGAAAAGTCACCAAGTTGGTCTGTCCATATGCATCTCAAATTTAATTTACTTTCAAAACAATAGAGACATCGCTCAAAGCCTCATACAAAATGGGACCTTCCTCCCAAGGGTTTGATCAAGATCAATTCTGAGGTGTTTCTAAGGGTAATCATTGTAATGCAAGGGCTGGGGGAGTTTGAAGACTTGTGTTGATGAATTTTTATGGTTGGATACCATATTCACCTTAAAAATTTTATAACAGCCCCATCCATGGATAGAGAAAAAATGCAGTGGCACATGTCCTCCTTATGATCATGATTACCACTTACATAACTTTATTTTTTCACGTTATGATTGTTGTGCTCGCTCACTTTCATTAAATAAAGGAAGGAGAAGTATTTTCAGAAGTCATTTTGAACACATGCTTGTGTTAAGAGAGATAGAGCGAACTTGTCTCTTTCATTATACTTTATCTTCTTTATCTTGAGCAATAAGGTTCATGAGAAGATTCAAGAAGAAGGGATGGGCTTTGTGGCATATGGTTACCCCAGTACCATTTGGATTGTTTGAAGTAGAGGGGATAATGAAACACTTATTTATTCTCTTGCACACTTGTGGGATGCAAGTTTGAGTGTCAAAGTAAACTTGTTTGGATTTTTGGTGGAATGACCAATGCTAGTTGAGAGAGATTTCTTGTTAGGAGAATCTGAAGGCTAGTGTTCTTTATTTTTGGTGGATCCTTGGTTTTCTATTGCAGATTTCCTGAGATCGTGTTCATGTTTCCTTTTTTTCAAATCCATTGGCACTCAAAGAGGGATTCTCAGTATTTTTTTAAACTAAACATACATGGGCACACTTACATTACATTGCGTAGCCATAATTACCCATATGCATTTTATCCTACTTGGGTTCTCCCATGTCAACTTTGACAGAACTTGTTGCAAGAACTTATTGGTTACATTACAGATATATGTTGCCTTCAAAAGATCCAATTTGATCAGTTTGAGAATTAGTAAGTAACTCTGATTAGGAACCAAACCCCTATAAAAAGGGGTCTTGCATAGTAGGACAGTTACTTGATCTAACTGATACTGCATACACAAAAGATGCCCCAGATAGCTACAATTGGTAGCAGGTTGCAAAGTACAAGTGTGTCTTCAGCCCAAACTAGTTCAAGATTTTCATATTAAACTTGGTACCGACACCAAGTACTTATTGAAGAGATATGACACCAGTCAAAGGATCTTGTAGGTTTAGAGGGAGCTAGTTTGCACATGCAGAGATGCAGACATATTATGAGACTTAGAGGGAGAAGTCCCTATATGCGAGTTAGGCCATGACATGCATCAGATTGCAGTGTTGAAAAATTCAAAGAAATTGACTATGATGAGATCTCTACCAGGCATACTTCCATCAAATTCATTATACCCCTCGCTGTAGTTTTTGGTTGGAAACTTCACCAGATAAATGTTAAGTCTGAATTTCTTAACAGTGAAGCTGAGAAAGAGGTTATATTGAATGGCCTGAGGGGTTCGTAATCCATGGGAAATGATCTTGTGTATTGAAGCAAGCTCTGAGAGCTTGGTATGGAATAATTGACAATTTCTCTACAAAGTCTTGGGTTCACCAAGAGTATTGCAGATTCCAATATTTATATAAAGATTGTACAGAATCATCCTGTTATCTTAGGATGATATGTTCCTTACAGGAAAGGAAAATTTGATAGCTCAGACTAAGAGGGAGCTTTTCAACAGAATTTGAAATAAAAGACTTGGGTCTTTTTGCATTATTTCATAAGCTTAGAGGTGTGGTAGAAACTAGGTGAGATCCTTCTCTCACAAGAGCAAGTATGCAGTTGATATGCTCCGTAGACTTGGCATGTTGGACAGTAAGTCCATATCCACACCGATGATTTCTAACTTAAAGAAGTTACAAGACCAAGCTACAAGTTCAGATCCGGAAGACCTCACTATCATTGGGTCCTTGATGTATCTTATACATACTAGACCGGATATTTATCATGCAGTGAATGCCCTCTACCAATTCATGTATGAACCGAAGCATATTCATATGGTTGTTGTTAAACATATTATGAGATATGTTCGGGGGACTATAGCCTATGGGCTTAGATACACTTCAATGGAGGTGTAATGCTTCATGGTTATACAGATTCAAATTCAGATTGGATGGGCAGTACAGTGGACCGGAAGAGTACTTATGGATATTGTTTCAGTTTGGGTTCAACTATGATCTCCTAGTCCAGCAAGAAATAAAGCTCCATAGCCCAAAGCACTGCAGAGGCAGAATACATTGTTGCGAGTGTTGTTAGTAAAGAAGCAGTGTGGCTTAGAAAGCTACTCTCAGATTTGTTTAGTGTTGAGTTGGAACCCACAGTAATCCACTGTGATAACCAGAGTTGTGTAAAGCTCTATGTAATTCCTGTGTTTTCATGACAAAACAAAAACACATTGAGATGAGATATCACTATGTTTGGGACATAATGTTGAAGAACATTCTCAGTATTCACTATGTTCCGATGGTAGAACACACCACAGATATTTTGACCAAGCCTATGGCATTGACAAAGTATGTGTACTTTTGAGACAAGCTTGGTGTTGCTGAGAGGGAGTGTTGAAATTAATGCAGCTGCAAGAGCCATTCTCCGGAGGATGGAAAAGACCTTAGCTATGGACTAGGGCCCCCAACACACTCCTGGGGTTTCTTGGTATGGGACAGTAGTGAGAGCCATGGAAAAATTCCCTAGTGAGGGCACCTAGTATATGACTGGGATTCTTGGTCTTGGACCAAGCAATAAGTCCCTAGATGTGTATAGGGCCCCTGGATGTGTTCCATGGAACCCTTTCTTAATGCATGGGTTGATCCTTGGTCTTGTACCTTGGTGGATAAGACCCTAGATGTGTTCTAGGCCCTCCAAATGTGTTCTAGGGAGAACCTTGTCTTTGACCAGGTAGATATTTGTGTAATACCAAGATGTATTGATGTGTGATCCTCTTCCTCTCTCCCGGGATGGTCCATGAGACCTAGGAGTGCCTATGAAGATGGAAATGACCACATTGTTGATGTACCCTCTTATGCAATGATGATAAAATTTGCAAGTCATTATGAGACTCATGTGGACATGTTTTTCCATTGTGGACCCCCCTTGACTTTGTCTTAAAAGGTACCCCCTTGTTGTTTTGCTTTCCCTCTTGTTTTATGTGATTGGGCTTTTACTTTATGTGTTTAGGGTTTTATTTTATGTGATTGGGGTTTTATATTTAATTAGGGTTTTTATAATTTATATTAATATTAATTAATATTTATATTAATATTAATTAATATTTATATTTATATTAATTAATTAATATGAAAATTAATTAAATGTCAATATTTAATTATAAACCTAATTACCCTAACCCCTCTCCCTAACTATAAATAAGACACTACCCTCTAACATTTGTAAATACACTCACACACACTCTCTCTCTCCTCTCTCTCCTTGCTGCAGCTAACTCAGTGACTATTCTCCCTTGTTGGTGTGGCCTCTCTTGTGGTGTTCAATTCATATTTGAGTTTTGTTTGGCCTCTCTTTCGTTATCATTTCAGATCTGAATTTAGTGCGACCTCACTTTATCAGTTCAGATTTGAGTTTTGGTGCAACCTCTCTGTTATTATCATTTTAGATCTGAGGTTAGTGCAACCTCTCTTTACCAATTCATATCTGAGTTTTGGTGCAACCTCTCTATTATTATCAGTTCAGATCTGAAGTTAGTGCAACCTCTCTTTATCAGTTCAGATCTGAGTTTTGGTGCAACCTCTCTTTTATTATTAGTTCATATGTGAAGTTAGTGCGACCTCTCTTTATCAGTTCAGATATGAGTTTGTTTTCATATCTAAGTTCTCGTTTGGCCTTGGTATTGGTTGGGTCCTACATCTTGGAGTCTACTAGTGTTTAGGATTCATGTGGACTCTCCTTCTTCAGCTGTCGAACCTATCCTTAAGATCTACAACAGTTGCGACACCCCTCCCGTGACTGCAAGAACTAAGTCATCTTCCTTAGTTGAGCAGTGTGGCCTCCCCTTTTTATTGTCATGGGTTGAGCTCAGCTCCCTGTGGGGTTTTCCTTACTGTCTGATTTTCTGTGTGGAGGTTTTCTTGTGGAAAATACCCTGTTACAGTCTTGTTGTCCAAATTTCCTATGTGAGGGGGTTTGTTGTTTGTGGAGGATCTGATAACTTGTTGTCCAGTTTTCAATCCTATGCTATCTCACTGTTTTGTGGAGGGTTCTTTCCTATGGGGGTATTGTTGCTACTTAGAAGTCTGTGATATTTATTTTGTTGTTTCTTTTAGGGGTCTCTTTCTTTGACAAAACTGTCCCACAGTCCACATTGACAGAGATCAAACCCTAGAGGTTTGATCCAAGAACCTGAACTAAATTATGAGCATATTACAGAGGCATACATCCACACATGTGATAGGTACATCTATCATTGAATCAAGAGGTAAGCTAAAAGTTTATTTTTATATTCAGAAATTTTGTTCGTTTCCAGATCTATTTATATATCTTCTTCTTTATGATGATCTAGTGAACAAATTTTTTTAAAAGTCTTGTGTTTTTCAATTTTCCCTAATTCTAACATTTACAACCTCTTTTCGCACCTATTTGCTAGGAGTGAGGTTGTGGTGTTACTGCCTCTTTTCACACCAGTGTTGACATGAGTGAGGCAGTACTCTTGTGTTGTTTTAGCATCAATGTGAGCTTTATTGGACAACCATGTCGGTGTCCCAGATGCAGGCAGAGGATAGGCTAGATGGAGCTAGCAATTGGTCCCTTTGGAAGACCAAAATCATTTTAACCCTAGAGGATCTTGAACTATGGGATATAGTTCATGCTCCCATTGTTGTTCCTCCTGTCACTACTCTCGCGTTGGTTGCAGAGTTTAGAAAGAAGAAGAACAATGTGAAAATGACTATTTGTGATGGGGTGAGAGACCATGTCATTCCACATTTGACTGGTAAAAACTATGTATTTGAGATATGGGATTATTTATGCAAGCTTTACCAGATTTCTAACCAGAATGGGAAGATGGTTCTGTAGGACATGCTTAGGAGCATTAAGATGCTCGATTCTGAGTCGATTACATCACTCCTTGGTAGATTCACTAAGATTAGAGATGAGCTTGCAGCCATTGAAGAGATAGTGGACCCGGGCTTTATGGTGAGGACAACCTTAAATAGTTTTACCAAACCACGAGGCCCATTTGTTCGAGGCATTGTTGCACGAGAGGTTATGCCTACTTGGGAGAGACTTTAGGATGATTTTTTTCAGGAGGAGACGAGACTCACCTCATAGTCCTCAGGACAACAACGAATTACCCAGGGTGATGAGGACCTTGCTCTGTGGACTAAGGGCAAGAAGAAGACCGGCAGAGGTGTTAGACAGGGTCCCAAAGGAGGGGCCAAACCATAAAAGAGTGGCAGTGGGCAGGAGAGAGACATGAGCACAGTGAGATGCTTTGCTTGTGGAGAGATGGGTCACTATGAAGGACAATGTCCCAAGAAGAAGATGATTCAACAGTGATAACAGAGGAGCTTGAGTTCGATACACAGTTTGCGAGAGAGTGTGCATTCACTACTTCTTTGTCATTTGTTACACCATCCAACGTCATGTGGGGAGACAGAGTTGAGGAGGATATTTTGACTCATAGTAGTGATTCATAGGGAGCTCAGACTCAGTTTTCATGGACACCATCATCAGGGGTGACTAGTCCACTCGAGACAACTTCGGTTTCAGAGTTGCCAAGACAGAGGGTTGGTGCAGGGGCTTCAGATCATTAGAGATTGATGAGGAGGAGAAGTAGGGAACCACAGAGGCTTGAGCCTCACTTGGCTATGGAGACGGGAAAATCATGTTCTGGATCCACTTCAGGTGGAAGTCACTTGGTGAGATGCCAAGTTGAGGATCTCGGTGAGATGTTGAGATCCATATACTCTTGGTGAGATACCAAGAGGGGGAGACTCTTGGTGAGATTCCAAGAGAGTGACTTTTGGTGATATGCCAGGAGTAGTGACCGTTGACGAGATGCCAGGAGGTAGAAATCCTTGGTGGGAGACTAAGGTTGATTTCTTTGGTTTGATACCAAAATCTAGGTAATCTTGGATAGGTGGAGATGCACTTCCATCTATAGATCACACAGATTTAAAAGATCTATGTCAGAGATTACTTTCATTGATAAGGGTACAACCATACTCACCGATTCCTTTCCAGTAGGCAACCATGTCCACTACAGGGATGAGATTGGTGATGAAGGGCACTTTCCTCGGTAAGAGAGAGTATTGAGATTTGGGTACCTTGGAAAGTGGTCCCATTGTGTTTGTGAGCCTCTAAACACAAGTGGGAAACACTTTGTACCATGTACCATGTACGTTATGTCCAATTTCACTTTGACTTAGGAGATTTAAGTCAAAAGTGAAATTTGGTCATTTTAGCATAAAATGATTATTAATTCACTTTGTGGGTGAATTGAGGGACATAAAGAGAAACTATGGAAACTTAAGTAAAGTGGGTTTTGAGTTGAGATTATTTTGGAGAGATCTCAACCCTTGATTAGAGATGGGATGAGATGATCTCATCCACCCATATTTTAGGTTTCCTTATGTTTCCTTAAGAGGGGCGCATAGGGAAAGGAGAGGCTCATTCACTTTTATGTTCACCAAAAGAGTTTGGAGAAGGGCAAGAGGATGGGAACGAAAGAATTGGGAGAGGAGAGATTGGGCACCTCCTTCCATGGAGGTCTCATGAAGGCTTAGGGCCTAGCTTATTTGTGGTTGTTGCTCTTTCTTGGAGGAGGGCGCACTTGAGGAGGAGGGTGCACTTATAGCAAGGAAACTTATAGAAGGGAGGTCTTGCAGTGGTCAGATTGCTTTGAGGATTGTTTTAGTGGAGAGGCAACAAACAAGAGCACATTGTGGTGCAATGATTTCTCCATCAGAGCTTCAGGGAGCAAGGGCGCTTCATTTTAGTGGATTGGACAACTTGTGAGGAGGGTGCACCATGCTTGGGTGCATCTTTCACTCTTGGACTTGTGTTGCATCTTGAGGCAAGTTGCTATTGTATCAGGTTCATTTTTTTCATGTACTTGTTGTATTCCACCTTCTATTCCACACTTATATATACTTTCATTCCAAACTAGTTTTCCCCATGGGGGTCTTATCGAGGGTCATGTTGACCAAAAATACTTGTGTTCATTTCATGCATGCTTAGAAATGTAAATCAACATTTAGAGTTGTAAATATCTAGAGGTAGTGTTATTTTTTTTTAGTATATTGCATGTGCTAACATTGGGATAATAAAACACCTACAAGGGCACCTCAAAAGGACACTTAACCATCAAAACTATGAGCATAAAGTACTTGATTGTTTGTTTTTCTAAAACAAAAGCAAAGGGCAGTCACGGAGATTGAAACTTAGAGCCAAACATAGGTCAAAGACAAACATGTTTTGGTAGCCTCATAGGACCTCAGAAAATCTACAGATAGGGGTCAAATCAACACAAACAAAGTAAGCACACAAATTCTTGGACGTTTTTTTTAATGTGATTCTTGTCTTGGTGGTTATAACAAGCCCATAAGGGTTGGATGGGAAAATACCCATTTAATATTTAAAAAGGATTAGGGATCAATGTATTTTATCCATTGTTTTATAAATAGGACTATTCACCAAAATGTTGAGACATAGACTCCATGAATAGTGAAATATCGATCAACATCACCTTGAACAAAAGTAATCACAAGTGTCGAGAGTTCAAATGAACACCATCAAAGACAAGCTTGGAACAAACTATCTGAAGCATGACAAAACTCTAATTGACTCTACATGGAAGGTGATCCAATGAAAGGGCTCAATCATGAGAATTACATGGACAAAGGTCATCATAGAGGAGCTCATATATTTCCAGGCATAACCATCAACCCAATTGGTGATCTCCAATGAAAAAATGATCACTTCTTTACTAAATAGTACCTCACAAAAACCCTTCCCCTTTAGTAGTATAGTGCATTCAAAGGAATTAGAATTTGATCCACAGAATGTCCTTTGGGAATCTTAGAGTAGTAGGCCATATAGCTAAATTATGATATAATATTGGAACATGTATGAGGTTGCATTCTAATAGTTTCTTCGATCATTGTGGACATTGCAACAATAGTTCATCCTTTCAAAACCAAACTATTTACTCACTTAACCACAAAAAAATTCGTTATCTTATCACAAGTTCAAATTAGTCTCATACTCATGGGATTATTATACAAATTGTAGGACATCCATGGAACCATATTGGTTACACCATAACTAGGGAGAGAAAGAGTCTTGTGGAATAATGCATGGAAGGAAGAAGCTTCCCAAAGAAACTACACATTATATATCTTCTTCTTCATGAGACATGCATAAATTATATATCTTCTTATGCTTGAGACATTCCTTCCTATCAGAGCATCATGGATTTGGCTTAGACCAATAAATAAAAGATTGGAAAACTTGGGAAGAGACACATGGTAGCAATCATTATAATATTATTTCCCTTCCCCTCTTTTGGTATTAAAGCCCCTTGTTGCTCCTTAGCAACCTTTTGGCGGAATTTATATTATTATATTTCATTTTGATACATTCTTTTACATAACTTAATCACACCATGGTAATATATACATGATGATACCTAGAAACATTACACACCTTAACCCAAGATCTATAAATTAAAGTCATAAATATTCACTATTTGGGCCTTTTCCTTGGGCTCCACACTAGGAATATTTATGAATACATTTTACATTATCACAACAAGGGGTCACTATAACTCAACCACCTGGTTTGACACCCAATAATGGACCATATCCTTACAATATGCTCATGATATAATATTATATAATCCAAAGGTTAAAACCGAGGTATTACAAATCCTATAGGCAAGACCTTAGTTCTGACAAAATTAATTATTTGCCTTAATCCATGGAATTCAAATTACAACCTTTTGTAAAATCGTTCAAAATAATTCCAACATAGGTAAGGCTTCCCAATCTTCCAATCTATTTATCGAATGATGACATCTTCAAAAACATTAAGAACCAAATCTTCAAAAAAATTCCGAGAAAATACCCCAAATGGAGCGATTCCCTACATAAATATATGTGGAAATGAATATAAAAAAAGCCCCCCATAATATGTAAACCTTGAAATAGATGCAATAACATGGGATTAGTAACTATACCATAAGAATATGGATTTGATATGTATAAATTACATCACACATGGACATCTTGCCAAGTTCTTCCCCCTCCATAAAACTAAATATTCCATAGAAGACAAAGGAACTCAAAACCCCGTTTAAGAAGAGGAAAAAGAGAGCAAATTGGAGATATAATATAATAAAATAGAATTATTGTTACTACCCACAAATGACTAAGAATGGTCCATCAAATTAGTGAAAATAGATTGTTGCAACGTAACGTATCATGGAAGAGTGCTTAATGTAACACTAGATGTAAGAGTGCTTAATGTAACACTAAATAATCCAATAACTGAAAATTAGTTGAATAAAACATTAATAAATATTGATCAAATATTCATTTTTAAACAATTAATAGCTAAGAAAATAGTAAAGCATTAGGTGGATTAATTATTTTCATCATAGTATAAAGCATTAGGTGCTCAATTCACACATTGGTCAGATTGTCTATAATAGGTGGATAGATAATACGCCTGGCATCAAACTCTTCATTAATGTTTTTGGCCATTAATCCATGATCTAGGCAGGTTCCTTCCATGGGTTGGAGGCACTTTCACCGTAAGATTTAGGAGCTTAGTTTTGACTGCGAAAAGGGTCCTTGTAATCAGGGGCATTTCCGTGACTGTTTTTTGTTTGTTTTCTATTCGACTGTCATTTCGATGTCTTCAGAATGTATAGTCTGGTTACGACTGGTCTATTCTGCTTTCAGGGCCTCAAATATCAATGGTCTGCTATTCACACTATTTTTCTCTAGAATATCCCCTTTTCTGCTACGTTTCTTCTTCAAATACTTATGAACGCCATGGACTTTCCATGGAGCGCTTAAAAAGGAGGGTTTCAAAGGTCCTGCCCCACGATTTATGCTCGGCAATCTATTGGATATTGCGAACATGATGCAACATGATGCACAGACATGGCCTCTGTAGATCACAATTCAGAAAGAGAGCTTTCCCATAGTTGGTTGAGTGGTCTAGAAGATATGGTACTGTACTTCAAAACTAATTTCTATGCTGGTCATGGATTATTTGTTTGTTCTAATTATAGGATTTGATCTAATTATAGGATCTTGATTAACCAATAATTGTTCTTACCGATGCAGAATTGATCCGGCAGCTTCTATCTTCCCAGCACTTGAATGACTGTGGAAGGTCTCCTCTGGTCCAGAAAATGGCTTCAGTTATGTTGGGGAAAGGCGCGTTCATTGTTAATGGTGAACAATGGTCTCACCAGCGCCTTTAATATGGAGAAGCTCAAGGTGAGTATGAATATCAACAGGGGTAAAATTAATTATCATGGTAGAAATAATGGCAGTTGAACTTCTCTTAATCCAGGAATTTCAGAAAAGAGGGGAGGATCCCACAAAATTTTCTTTGAAAAAATAAAAATAAAAACAAAATCATATATATAGTTAGCCTTGTAGGCTAGCTCGAGTAGTTGAGTGCTTTGAGCTTCAAGCAAGAGGTCTCGAGGTTATTTCTCCAAGCCAACTCTCTTTGTTGCATGCCTCACTCAATGTCCCTGCAAGGTCAAGCTTCGTAATCAACATTGATGGGTTTGCACTGGGTACCATCCGTAAAGTGCTCAAGAGTTTCTCCATGAAATTTTCATATATATATATATATATATATATATATATATATATATATATATATATAGCTTGGTGGAGTAGCTTAAGAGGTTTAGCACTTTGGACCTCATGTGGGAGGTCTTAGGGTTTGATTCTCAGAACTGGCTACCTATGTTGCATGCCTCACTTGATGTCCTTACTGGGTTAGGCACCATAATCAATGTTGATAGGTTTGTATGATAAAACATAGATTGTCGTCAATGTTGCATCCTACTACTTCCATGCCGACAAGTGTTTGATTCAAATCCCCTTTGGTGAAGTGCACTAGTCTACTTCAATGGGTTTCGCAGGGGTGCCATCTACGAATGTGGGAAAATATCTCTTATGGTTTACTATGAGGATTTCATGGAAAATATATACATAATGAATTAGTTAAATGGATGAAGGGAAGATACGAGACTCCGGTCGATGCTCTTTTTTACTTTGAAAAGGGACCTTTC
>JZKD02S1628865.1:91465-102759 GCA_000966675.3 Picea glauca
CAGGAGATCATTTTCCCACGCCCAATCGAACACATAGACATTAGAACCAAGAAGTGAGTTTTCCAGCGAAACTAAAGAACCGCGAAGAGAATTAGAGAGTGCTCTGCGAATTGCAAAGAAAATTAAAGAATGATGTGCAGAAGAGCAAAGAGGAATGGAAAACGGAAAGTGGAAGGAGTACTGAAAAAGCGATGGATTCATTGGATGTATTCGCTTCACTTTGTGAAAAAATATGGATGTATTCGCTTCACTTTGTGAAAAAACAAATGAATGGTTGTAATTCACTTTATATCTCAACCATTCATTTGTTATATCTGTTTTAATTGTATATGACATAGAACGAGACATTCATTTGTTGCCATTGGGTATATGTCTGGTCTCTTAGATATGTCTCATTCTATAAATATGACATATACAATTAGAATTAGGTATATGTCTTGTCTCTTAGATATGTCTCATTCTATGAATATGACATTTTCTTAATGTTGTTCCACGTAAAAAGAGTGATGTCTTCTACAAGTAGAAACCATATATATATTAGAAGAATTGGTATTGGTTGGAATTTTATTTTTAATAAGTTTAATTTGCTTATCGCTTATTGTATGATATTATAAGGAAATTTAAGAGATGTGGAAACATTGGTGGGAAAGTTACTGGGAGAAAAGTTCCACAGAGGAATCTGAAATATATGGGGCTGAGCCCACTTGAGATTTTTTTGTGGATGCAGTCAAGGAACAATACTACCCTATTGATAACTGTGAAGACCTGTACATGAGATGGACCACACGGCGGCAAGAGAAGAGCCAAACAATGCCAGAGTTCACAAATACTTTCCATACCTTGCGCACCAAGATGGATATCAAAGACTTCGAGCAACATCTGGTTATGAAATACCGTGGGGCTTTGCATAGGTACATCCAAACCGAAATGGATTTCCTAAACATCTCATCATTGGGAGATGCCTATCGATATGCGGCCAAAATCAAGTAGAAATTTAGGCACCAGAACAAATGAGAGTTCGGGTCAAATCCGCAACAACCAAAGCATGGTAAGGACAACCCTAACCAATAGTATAGTCCAAGACAAATGAAAAGAAGGGTAAAGGAAAGATGAAGAATGACACTCAGAAGTGGTGTGACTTCCACAAAAACCCCTAGCACAACACCGATGAATGTTGCTCGAAACAATCATTGGTGGTCGAGGTCAAAGACACTGAGCCGAACCATGATTTGGAATCTGATCTTGAAAATATTGAAAATAGACAGATCATCGACACAGACCCCGCTCCTACTGTCATGACCGCAACAATTTAGCCATAAGAACCAGTAGATCTTGAAGAGGGGGAGCGCCTCCTCCATTCATAGATGTGGGTGAAGGTGACCCCGTTGCATTTTATTGTTGATAGTGGCAGCCAAAAGAACCTCATCTCAACTAAGGTCGTCAAACAGTTGGGGTTGTCGACAACACCACACTCGCAGCCATACAACATCGGGTGGCTTCACCAGAGAAGAGATCTTTGTGTCAGCCAACAATGTTGTTTGTCCTATGGCATCCAACCCTTCAAGGATGAGGTAATGTGTGATGTTTCCCCTTTTGATGTCTATGATGTTGTTTTGGGCCAACCATATATGTGAAAACGTCACGATGTTTATGAGTCTCGACCCCGTAGTGTCATTATTACTCTGGGGGGTCCTCTCTATAGGATACAAGAGGTAGTTCCAACTACGGTTCCACCAAAACAGACTGCAAAATTCATCCTCTTCACAATCTGTTCAAAGGATGCACATAAGGCCACTACAACTACCACAACCTCAACACCTTCTATCCAACATAAGTAGATTGTAGAAGAGAAATGAGATATTGTTTCTTCACCTACAATGGTGCCTACACAATGCCTCGTCAAGCCTAAAGACAACAGGTTGGTGGAACATATTCAACCTCTCCAACAACAGGTTTGTGACAACCTTCCACAGACCAGGCAGTGCAACTTCTCCAACAAGGCACGCAGCTCACCAAGATTCATATTTAGAAAACGTTTTCCCCTCTTACCGGGGCACTCAACACAATGGATACCATTGCTTCCTAAGAGGGGAGGATTGATCCAGGTGGATATTGGTGGCCACCCACATGTTCCATATTCCAACTGGCCCATCTGGACAATTTTCAGTTTAGCATGTTTCACTGTAATGGGGATATTTCTTTGTAATTGTGGGTTCTGCACTTACATGGATGTCTTGAATCCCTACACAACATCCAAGTGGATATTGGTGGCCGCCCATCTATTCCAACTGGTTTATTTTGGAAGTTTTCATGTCAGTACATGTTTTTGTACATCCAGGGCCGTTTTGGGGCTCTAAACAATGTTTTCTTGGCTTGCCATAGTCAAAATGTATACAGAGTCAAAGTTTGACGACATAATACGTAGTTCTCAAAAAGACCTTTCCAATGGGCTATCGTGCGCCTAAAACGAAGATCATATGCAAAAGTTACGACCTCGAGAAGTTAATGTACTAACTTATCCCAACGAGGCCCACATGACTTTTAACGCTTCATTTCCTAGGGTTAGGTTTTTTGATGTCTAGGGTTTTGACATTCATTTTTATCATAAAAAAGACCTTCAGAGCTTCATTGTAATCATCTTATTGCGAATGAGCGTAGGCGTCACATCTCTTCTCAGAGATAAAGTTGCCACCATTCTAGCGAGTTTTGCACTCTGTATTTTTACAGTTTTTGTACATTTCTTTCATTAATAGAAATCATGTATTGTTGTATTTCTCTGTTTTTGGCAATTTCTATGTGTATTTCATTGTAATATCTCTTCTTTCATTTCGGTCCGAAAATAATCCGGATCACACACCATGTGTATTAGTCTATTATCTTATACTGTCAAGGGAAGAAATGCAAATTTGACATGTACAACAAAGCAAACCTACATCTATCAAGAATCAACAAGAGATTGAGATGATTGCATTATCACACTAATTTAAAAAAAGTTTGCAACACACTTTTTCTTATCCCTCTCCACACTTTAAAATCCAAAGTTGATGGATAATTTGACAATTTGATGCATGAACTTTATGGAAATAAAATTTGTATGATATTTTGAAAAGTCCAACTTTTCAAGTGGACACTCCACCCATCTTTAGGGACAAATAAAGTTGAAATAACATAAACGAGTGTTGGCGTCGAGATTTATAGGGTTAAAAATAAAAGATAATTGTTGTGAATTACGATCGACATATCATGATACCATGAAGCCATTTTTAAAAAAGATAAAATAATAAAGGAAAGTTGATTATTGTCAATGTAAAACAAAATTGAAATTTAAAAGAGGTGATAAAGGAAAACATAATATATTAATAATAATGGCGCCTTTGTGGTATGTCCATCATAATTCACAATGGTTATCCTTTGTTTTTTATCTTATAAATCTCAATCCTTGTGCACTGTTCTATGTTATTTCAACTTTATTTGTCCTTGAAGATGGGTGGAGTGGACTGTGTTGAATTATTGTAACTTCGAAGAATATTCTACTTATATTTGAGTCATTATTGTATAGATCAAATCCCCTATTGTGGATTGATCAAGTCGATTCTTGTATAAGATCAAATCCCCTTTTGTGGACTGGTCAAACATGTATTTGTATGGTGGTATTTGTAAAGTCGGCCCCTAGTAATTGTAAAGTGGTTTTAACCACTTCTAGGAGAAGTCGACTCCACCAAGTGAAGAATCACAACCCTAGCGCCATCTCACAACTTGTATTTATATGTGAGGATGGTGTCTCATTTGAACAGACTCACTCACTCATCTAGTGTGCATATCTTGAAGACAGTTGTAGTTGCAGGAAGAAGTCTAATGAAGGAGAAGAGAGGCACATGCTTGGTCTTGGTCTGTCTTTGGTGTTTTGGTCTTAGTTTTGACATTGTATTGACAATCTATTATTGAGGAAGTTTTGTTGGGTTTTTTCCCCCATGAGGGTTTCCCATGATAAAATGTTGTGCACCTTGTGATCGTGTTTCTTTCAGTGATCCTCTTTATACTTTTGTTTTGGAAATGCATTGAATGCTCATGAAATTTGGAAATAACCTAATAACGACAATACAAATTAATAGACTGTCCATTGGAAACATTGGACATTTCAAAATATCATACATAATTTATTTCCAAAATGTTCATGCATAATTATGACTAACTATGAAAACCTACACACTCAAAACTCACAATTTATTGATGGGTAAATTGACAAATTTATTAACATTGTCAAAAGACCATATTCTCCCCACCTAAAATATATATACATGTAATTTTCTATTATTTTTCATATAAATATATAAAAAATAAATCTTAAACATGAATATCACAGATATAATGATTATACTTTTTCTATACAAATACCATAATTTTTTTAATGCTATAGTGTTTTTATTTTGTAAATATTAATAACCCTTTGCATATGAATGAATTTGTAAAATGGATCAGTGATATAATTATATACATCATAAAGAAACAAGGGAGTTTTATATAAATTGTTAAAAGCAAACCAAGAATATTTTTAAATGATACATTCAAATAATAGACTAGGTAATGAGATAACAAATGGGGGGGTCTGTAGCTACTGTGGAAACCCTAATGTAGTTGTTCTCTCGGATCTGCGGTCAGAATCCTTTAGACTGAATAGAGTCGAGATGGTGGACGACTACGAGGATCTCTCCCAAGGGCAACTTGGTTTGCATGAAGTCTATGGGGAAGAATTGGTTAATTATGAATTGGATCTAATGGAGAGTCAAAATATCTAGAGCTCACCAAGCGTCAGTCAAAGAGGATTTGGATCTCCTCTGCAGATGTGGAATGGGATGGGTGGTCCATCCCCATCAATATTGGTTGTAGGTTTTTCTTTGGGATTTTCAACTTTGAGCCATCCCCAGACCAGAGGTAGTTTTGGTTTGGGCTTGAAAGCTGGACTGAGCTTCAATGGTAATGGGTTAGGCCATGCATGTATGGTGGAGGGACAATCAAGCCCCATTTTTCCTACTCTTGCCCCGGTGGTTGACCCATATTTTCCCTCATCTTGGCAGGAAAGTGACTTTTCTTCTGTCTCGGGGCATTTTTGGGATGCAGGACCCTTTGATCTAGGATTCCTAGGGTCTCTACCGGTCTCATATATTTTTAGAGGGTACTCTTTGGGTTTCAATCCCTCTTATTCTCAGCAAGGAAACCGTCCTTTGGGAAGTGTATCTCTCTCGGGTAAGGAGGTTTTTCTTAATTCTATTTTGGTTTGTTCGGTCGCGCAGGTGGGGGCTTCTATAGGGGAAATCACACCTGGTGATGGTAATAGTCAAGAGGTGGAGGCTACCCATCCAATTCAAGCAACATACTTGCCTTCTCCTAGTCAAGCAACTCTTAGACGCTGAAAGAATAAATGGGTCAAAACTCATGGGGAAGCAGATCTAGTACTTGGGAAAGACATTTCAATTGCAGAGGCCATGGACATGGCCAAGACGGTTATGGTGGGTATGGAAAGGGATAGATGCTTCAGCACCAGGGGGTGGTTTAGTTTCAAGTTCAAGAATTATGAGGAGGAAGAAAGAGTTTTAAAGAAACCCTGGCCCATTGATTTTATGCCCATTTTGCTCAAGCGTTGAACACCTTTGTTCGATGCGAGCAAAGAAAGGATTGACATTACTCCTTTATGGGTAAGGCTCCCAGGACTTCCTATGGAATTTTAGACTCAGAAAAGTTTCTTTGAGCTCAGAAATGCGATAGGGTCATTTGTGGAAGCGAATATGTTGTTTATTGAATCTGGAGAAATGGGGGTTGCGAGGATTCTGGTAACCCTGGATCTGTGTGAAGGGATGCTCGAGGAACTAAATGTTATTTTTGGTGACAAATCTTACAAGCAAAATCTTAACTATGAAGGTATTCCCTTTAGGTGCAAATTATGTCATCAACATGGCCATAATGTCAGTTAATGCAACCTTCCTTTCTATGGGAAGTTTGAGAGGTCGGGGGAGGGGGAATTTTTTATTTCAAAGAAACGACCGACTTCTCGGGCAGAGGAACACTCAATCCATCCTAGGCCTTTGACTAAGGCTCCATCCCCCCCTCCACCTCAAGCTCAATAGGTGGTTGATACACATTCGAAGGTGAATTCGAGTGAGGATGGAAAGGCGGTGACAACGAGAGAAAGAGTGAAGGAGATCATACCTCAGGACATGGAGTTGTAGTTGGAGCGCCTTCCCTCCCGGGTAAGCCTCAAATTCCCCACTCCACTTTCAATATTTTAATAAACTCCCTCTCTCTTCTTGGCAAAGATTGGATGAACTCACTAAAAAACCTTCCAACCCTTCATGTAGAGAATAACCTAGCTACCCCTCTAAACCTTGAAGCTCGTCCTTTCTATAATACTCTCGCCTCAGTTTCTTCTCTTACCTCCCCCACTTAGTTAGTTGAGATCTATGAAATTTCATGGGAATCAATGGACTCGAAGGAGGTTCACATTGCTTATCAGCTCCAGAATAGATCCATTCCCCACCTCCCCCCGCTTTCTCGGTTTACTGAGGGCCTTGGCCAAAAACCCCTCCCTCCCATGGGAGTCTCGAGACGTGGTATGAAGTATTTTTTCCATAAATCCCAAAAAAAGGCCTTGGTGGACCTTGTACTAGGCATACATCGTTCCATTAAAGGGGTGCTTAGAGCATTGGCCTCCCTTGAAAGGGTTCCTCCGTGAAGCTCCTCTCTTTCAACTACCGAGGGTTGGCGAGCCCTCTTAAAAAACTCACCCTCAAAAGGTTGATGTCGGTTAATCAACTAGAATTGCTTCTTCTTCAGGAAACTCCGGGGAAGGGTTCTGATATTGAGAAACTCCTTGTTTATATTTTTCTAGGCTGGAATTTCTCATGCATTGATGTAAGTGGTAGATTGGGCGACCTAGCTTTGGGATGGAATAACCGTTGGATCAAGCTAATGAATATATGGGGTTTTGACTAAGGTCAAGGGATATTTCCTTCTCCCCCAAGCTTGGGTCTGAGTTTACAGTTCTTAATATCTATGGACCTTATTTGGAGCATGCCCCGTTTTGGGAAACTTTGCTTAGAAAATATTTCTTTGAAGCTGAGGCTCTTGTTTTGGGAGGGGATCTCAACTTTTCCTTGGGGATGGATGAAGTTTGGTGGCCTAGGGAAAGATCTGATCCTCTAGTTGATTGTTTTTAAATGCATTTGGAAAGGAAACGATTGATCGTTGTTCCTCCAACTTGCATACGTCCTACTTGGAGAAATAATAGAGTATGGGTAGAAAGAATTGCAAAACACATTGATCGTTTTCTGGTTTCAAAGGCTCTTATTAAAAGTCAGTTTCACTTGCGGCAATGGGTGGGTTTAGGGGGAGAGTCTCATAACTTTCCAATCTTCTTAGAACTTACAAAAGGAATGAAAAAGCCTACAAGAACTTTCAAATTTAATGTTGAGTGGCTCAAAGAGGAATCCTTTACATAATTGGTTAAAGAGCACTGGATTCCTTTTGATCCAAACTCAGGCACCCCAACAGTTGTGCACTTTGTTTCCAATTTAAAGAAAGTAAAACAAGCTACTATCACTTGGGCTCACCTCAAAAGGGTTAGAGAAGAGAAGGATACAAAGGAAGTCAAAGAGGATTTAAATGCCATTTATGAATCTAATGGGGGAGGTCACTCTTCTCCTGATTCAAAAGATCGTCTTCTTCAATTGGAAAAGAAAGAAAGGAAACTTTTAGAAGACAAAGAGATCGTTTGGAGATTGAAAAGCTGGGTTATTTGGATGGAAAAAGGAGATAAGAACACAAAGTTTTTCCAAGCTTATGCAAAAGGGAGAAAACTCCACAATACTATATGGAGTCTTAAGAACAGTCAGGGAAATGAAGTTTCCACTTTTGAAGGTTTGGCTAGGATGGGGAAGATACATTTCTCATCTCTTTTCAAAGGAGAAAATCACTCTTCAATGGTAGAAATTGTCTGCTTCGTTGGTTTTTTTCCAGGTTTTGTAAACGAAGATGACAATAGAAGACTTATGGAGGAAGTCATCGAGGATGAAGTAAAAGAAGTTCATGGATTCCAAAAAGACAAAAATCTAGGGCCGGATGGTTGGATAGTTGAATTATTCTCATGCTTCTTTGACCTAATAGGAAAGGATATTTTAGAGGTGATAGAAGAATACAAGAATTATGGTCACATTCACCCACCTCTAAACTCAACCTTTATTAGTCTAATACTCAAAATAAACACCCCTCAATCCTTTAAGGATTTTAGGCCTATCTCTCTTCGCAATGTGATTTACGAAGTGATAGCAAAGATCATTTCCAAGAGAATAAGTCCCTTTCTATTGACATCCATCTCTAAGGAATGGTTCGGTTTCTTAGATGGTAGGCAGATTCATGAAGCTATTGGGGTGGCTCAAGAAGGACTCCATAGTATGAAGATAAAAAAATTAAAAGGTGTGATGGTAAATATTGACCTCTCTAAAGCCTATGATCGAGTTAATTGGTTGTTCATTCGTCTTCTTCTAAACCATTTGGGGTTCGAAGTCCCTTTCATCAATTGTGACATGGGATGCATATCCTCTACTTCTTTTGCAGTTCTCATAAATGGCTCGACTTCCCCTTTTTTCCATGTTGGAAGAGGACTATGCCAGGGCTGCCCCCTCTCCCCTTGATATTCTTACTGGTGGTTGAAGGTCTTATTCATGCTCTAGCAGATGCAAAATTTAGAGGGCTATTTCATGGCATCCCCATCACTCGTACCTTGGTTTTAACTCATCTATTATTTGTGGATGACGTTCTTATTTTCTGTAATGGTCAGAGGGATGATGCTAAAACTCTATCAAATGTATTATCTTTTTCCAACAGAGCCACATGTATGCAAATCAATGTCAGGAAATCTACTCTTTCAATTTCTAATATGAGCGAGGACGAAACAAACTTCTATAAACTTCTTTGCTATTTCGAGGTCAAATATTTTGAGTTGGGGATAAAATATATGGGTTTTCAATTAAATCCAAATTGTTATTTAAAATCTGATTGGTCATGGTTTATTGAAAAGATGAAAAAGAGATTGAAGCAATGGAGTCACATATGGCTCTCTCGTGCAGGGATACTGGTCTTGGTTAAATCGATTTTGGAGGCTATTCCTATTTATTATATTTCATTAACTTGGATTCCTATAGGTATTCTGGAGCAACTTCATAGGTTATGTTTCAAATACTTATGGGAATTTTCACAGGAAAATATTAAGATGCCATGGGTAAGATGGGAATCCCTGGTGCTTCCAAAAGCCCTGGGAGGTGGGGTTTAAAAAATATTTTTCTCTTTTCTCAAGCCTTGGCTGCAAAATTAAGTTGGAGATTAATCACTTTTGACAACCTTTGGACTAGTCTGATCAAGAAAAAATATATCTATCCTTCCACCCTTCTTGACTGGATAAGGAGTCCATTGAAGAAGAGCGCCAATTGCTCGCTCATTTGGAAGGCTACTTTAAAATATTTTGTTGTTGTGGGAGATGGCTTGGCTTGACGAATTGGGGATGGGAATAAAGTTTGTATTGGGGCCAATCCATGGCCTAATAGCGATGGTCTTCACATTCTACCCCCCAAATTGATTCAATCTCTTCATAACCAAGGTTTTTTCCACCTAAACTAGGGAGTCGACCCTGCGAGGACATCTATTTGGAGTCAAGATTGGTATGATTCCAACCGGTTGGATTTGGAAGGGTATTTAGCATTGCAGTGGAACACTTATACTTAGGCCCTTCAAGTGAAGTACATCCTCATAGTGGACCGAGATGATGAACTTATATGGAAATTTTCTCCCTTTGGTCGCTACTCACCAAAATTGGAATATATTCACCTGAATACAGAGAGGCATCTCAGGGAGCCACTCTGGTGGTGGAAGAGTTTGTGGAAGGTCCACTTCCCTCTAAAAGAAAGGATTTTTATGTGATGTTTAATTGTAAACAAAGTTCCAACTTGGGAAAAAATTCAAATTAGACATCTAAAAGGTCCGAGATGGTGTTCCCTTTGCAAATCAGATAATGAAAATGCACTTCACCTATTCCTCTTATGTCCTTTTGTCATCTAGATTTGGTAATAAGTTGTGCGGGCCTTGGGGTAAAACATGAAGTGGGCAGGGCCTTCAATTGAGCATGCTTGGAAAAATTGGTGTGTGGATAGTTCCTACCGAAGGGTTAAATCCCTTCCCCTTGTAGTGGCTTGGGGGGTCTGGTTAGCCAAAAATTCATCTATTTTTAAGGATAATACACCCACCCCTGATATTATTGTAGCACAAGTTCTCAATATCCTATCACACTTACGTCAAGAGAAAAAAGAGAGAGCTATTAGGATTCCTCCTGCAGTGCAGATTGATCATTCATTCCCTTGGGATTATTTTGATGGGCTTCCCAAATTACCAATCAGATCTGTGGGGGAGGCGCTATTCTCTACTTGGCAAAAACTCATCATTTTAATCTTTCTATGGGTCTGGGGAGCGGAACAAACAACTTTGTTGAAGTTTTGGCTATGTAACTTATTCTTCTCTTTGCTAAAGAAAAATGGATAAACACTTTACAAATCTTTGGAGACTCAATGTTGGCTATAATTTGGGCAAGAAAATCACAACAATGTCATCACATTCAAATGCTTTCTATTTTGGAAGAAATTTTTAGATTACTGGATTCTTTTGATTCTATTTCTTTACAACATGTTTACAAGGTCCACAATAGGGAGGCAAATGCACTATCTAAGAAAGATCTTCAATTGGATTACGGGAAATCGCTGATCACAAAATATTCGGATAAGGATCATTTTGCTTATTATCACAAGCCTTTTAATGAGATCCCCCCCCTCTTGCAGCTCTACCTTGAAAGACTTTTTATGCAATTGTTCTTACTGATCAATTTTAGGTTTTTTGGTCCCCCTTTTGGGGAGGATTCAAGGAGTGAAACTTGGAGAAGTTTCAGAAAATACATTGAGTAATATTATCTATAGTATCAGAGTATTCCAACAATTGAAGAATTGCATAAATTGAAGAATTCTCATGAAGCATTATCAGGTTCTATGTGATGGTTGGTTGATGGTGATGATTTATGTAAAGTTTTACTATCTCTCATATATTCTTGGGTGGAAGGAAGGGGAAAGGATGGAGAGTTCAACTCTCACTTGATATTGGAGGATTGTATCTTCCTCTTGGAGTTTTATCCCTCCCTTTACATTTGGAAGTTGTAGCTACCTTTGGAAGTCATTACTTCCCTTGAACAATAACTATTGATTATT
>JZKD02S1628876.1:0-24496 GCA_000966675.3 Picea glauca
TTTATTTAGATTTCAATGTTAATTTTATTTTTATTATTTTATTATTTATTACAAAACCATATCATTATAAGTATAATGCCATTTTTTTAAGTAAATTTTTATTTATTTATTTATTATTTAAAAAAAAAATTATCATGGAAAAATTTAAAAGATGCTTTTCCATATTCATGGATAAGGGTTTTAATAAACTCATCAATATCAATATAAATATAAAGTAATGTACCTCATCCATGGAGTTCTCAAAGACCTTACATTTATTCTATAGGTTAACAAGGAATTAATGAAAAGTCATTATCAATTATGCATTTAAATCCATATAAAACAATATACCTTATCCACTAAGTTTTTAAAGAGTTTATACTTATTTTGTAAATTTAAAAAAATAATGAAAAATCATTATCAATTTTACATTTAAATAAATACAAAATTAATAAAATATTCAACACCAACTAATTAAACTAACCCAACATTTATCATACTTTATAACATGCAACCTTTAATGCCATGATCTTAAAAACCCATCCTCATAATTGAATGCTATGAAATGTAATCACTTAAATGAAGAGATGTGCATGTGTGCAAGAGGTGCTACACATACACATACACTCTCACCTCTCATCTAATGAGAATGTACAAGTGTATGCACAATGAAATTCTCCCTTCGATTACAACAATAAATGTCACATTCAAAAATTTAAATATAATAATTAATAAACACCTGGAAGTTGTGGGGTTCTCGAGTCCCTGATTAAAGAGAAAAATATTAAATAGTAATAAAAAGTCATAGAACCACATGCCTTCGTGAATGACACGGTCGTTAATATTTAAGTTGAAAACAATATGATCTTGATGGTAGTCGTGGGGTGCCCCGCTCCCATAGTTAAACAGACATTAAACAATAGTAAAAGGCCATGGAACCGTATGCCTATGGTGAAAGACAAGTTTGAAAAAATGTTATATAATATATATTTTAAAGATTATATTAATAATATTTAATATAATTAATAATTATATTCAACAAATTTTAGTAAATTTTGTTCAATATAATCAATAGTTATATTTAATAAATTTGGCACACCCCACCCACTTAAGGGGAGGAGTTTTTTTGCCAAGTTTTTTTTGAATCTCGATCATTGTCATAACAACTATTTCAAATTGCTTTTAGAACATTATCACAACAATTACTCTAAATTGCTCTTAGATTATAGTTTGACAAATTTTTGTTGTGTTTCTTTTATGTGGTATGATAATTTTTTTTATTAGGTGCTCATATGAGTTTGTGAATTCAGATTTAGACATGTTAAATGGATATAATAATGATGTACATGTATTTGTTGCTAGAATTATGGCTTGAGTCATGTTGCACCACAAGTAAGGTATTTTTTTGATCAATGGTTAGTGTGTTCAATGCAGTTCTTGAATTTTTGTTGATACTCATCTTCAACGTAGCATTGGTTGTGCTATTTAAGAACATTGGAAGTGACGCAAAACATGGCATCGGCCAAAAAGTCTTGTAATACCCTAGTTTGACAAGTTTCCTACTATTCCTGGAACCATCCATAAACCAAAGTGACCCGTGGAACTCTAATAAGGCAACTATGGTTGGATCCAATTCCCATTCATTCTAATCTACCCTCAAGAATAATGATTCTTAGTGATTTACTTTATGTTTTTAGATTTCTAATGATGGGAGCTAGTAAATAATAGGTGGGCACACTCATTTTTTTTTTTTTTTAGCAAGTCCATTTTTTACCTTGTTTTAATTCTAATGATTTGGGCCATTTTAAAATGAGTCAAAACTCTTAACACAAAATTCCATGATTGAAGTACCCTAAATGAAAGAAACTATAATTTTCAATGAAATTCATGCTAGATTTGAAAAAGAATTTTATAAAAAGGGAGAGGTGAATTTGTATAGAGAAAGTAAGAAACATACAAGTGCACATTACCTTGAATAAGTGAAGATGGAAAATATACAAAGGCATCCAAGTAGGTGTGCTTGCTGCAAAATATTTGATAATGGATACTCCCATAGGCTTACAAAGATGTGAAAGACACTTCTAAGAAGCTCAAGAAAGTCTTTAGTTATATGTTAGGTTATGGGAGGGATGGAAGTCTTTAGTTATATGTTAGGTTATGTGAGGGATGGAAAAATGATTAGGAGGAAAAGAAATTAAGAGACATGCAAGTTTTCAAAGACAATTAAAGCATATGTAGAAAAGCTCAAAAATAAGTACAGAAAAATGGAACTTGTGGAAAGTACTAGTGACAAGTTGGAGGAAATGGGTACCAAGTTTAAAATTTTATAGAGCACAGACCAAGATATGAGGAATTGAAGTTGTCTCCCTTGTTTTCTCTCTTAACTCATATGAGAGGGAGTAGATGATAAACATGGAAGAAGACACTATCTAACAAGACACATAACCAAACTTTAGTGAACTCTGCATCAAAAACTGAAAGGAAAAAAATATTCATAGAACCAAAACATTTCTTAAATTTGTAATATTTTACAAGATAATTATTTTTAGTGGATATGTAAAACTTTACACAATCAAAATAATCAAACATTAAAACATTGCAAATAGAAAGTAGAAGGAAGATTTTGAAAATATGTGAAATATTCAGTGTTTTTCATATTTTTCATATTAATATGATGATTTCGCTGCAGATTTTTTTAATAAAAAAATGGCGAATCCATGTCAGCATGCTGAAAAATCTTGAGACCTTCAGATTATACAGAAATAATATTCAAATCTGTAGATCTAACAATTTCTTGCTGGATTTCAAACAAATATCCCTTAAAAAAATCACAAGAAAAAAACAATTAAAGTACCAGTAAAAAAATTACCCTAATTCATTAAGAAAATTTAAACAATATATTCAATAAGTAAAATAGTAAGCAAATTCGTGTGGCGTTGTCGATAGTAACTTCGTAACGTAAAGGAAACGGTGAGAAAATCACATCTGGCGATATGTAGTGCCCCCACCTATCACGTGCACCTCTCCTAAATCCATGAAGTCTGGAACTTACCGCAAGTGGGCATTCCAGACTAGAAACGTTATTGCTACTGGGCACTGGGCACCAGGGAGAAAGTATTTGCTGGGCACAACGAACAGTCAGATCTCACCGATTTGTCCTTATCAAAAATGGATCCTTTTCAATCGCTTTATTTAATGCCAGTAGCTATGGAGTATCAGCTTATTAAGAAGCGTAGATGGACAGCCCAGATATGTCGGAAGGAACCATCCTTGCATTTAAAAACAAATAAATTATATCAAATCTCAGTTTGCACTGTATTTTACTGATAACTTAGATGATATAGGTGGCACTTGCGGTGGAAACAGCGGTCAGCATCATCAATTTTCCTCATAAATTCTCATCCTCATTCCCCCCACACTACCACTCATCCACACTTGCACTGCACGCCACTCCACTGTGCATGTGCATGTGCATGTGCAGTTGCAGATCTCCTCTCTCTGATTTTGAATGCGTGGAGGATCCTAAGTTTTCTTCTGATAGAAAAGTGTTGTCATGTCGCTGTTGCAATGGTACTGTAGGTTTCTGTGCATTTGAATTGTGTATCGTGTTTGGGAGGAGGAACCTGCATTGGCTGCCTGTCTCACTGATCTTTCTTTTTGCTTTGTTTTATTCTTTGAAATTGAGATCTGCTCAGAGGTTGGCAGACATATTGATATTGATGTTCTCATTATAGTTGTTGTGTTGAACAAGCATAACTCTTTTTTTTATACTCTTCCTATCAGAACTTCACTTTAGAGAGTTTCGTTATCTTTTCTCCTGCTTGAATTCTCCTCCACCATTGATTTGAGAAGGCCAGATCTGCATCAGCCTGTCAAGCCACTGTAGTACTGGTACTTTCTGTAAAAGGATTCCTACCGTGGTTTGGAAGCCAGGAATATCCTTTGATTTAGCTTTTTCTTTGGCTGCATTTTTATATATACGTAACACTACATCACAGACATACACACTGCTTAGAACAGTGGCCTTTGCTCTCATGGCAATTGCAGTTGTTAAGCCTTTGTAGGTCCTGAAGCTAGGAGATCTGTCAATTGGGTGGTTGAAGGGCATAATTTCTCGCAGAGGACCATTCATTTGGCGATCCCATTCTGTGTAACCATGGCTACATTATACTCTCTGTTACTATTGGCTCTATTGTCAGTGGGGAGTGTTGCAGCAGGGCATGACTATGGTGAGGCCTTGAGCAAGAGCATTCTGTTTTATGAAGCTCAGAGATCTGGAAAGCTTCCTGCCACTCAGAGGGCCAATTGGAGAGCTGATTCTGGACTCCATGATGGATTCGCTAATGGGGTCTGTAGTTTTAGCTTGCTTAAATGTGCTTTGCTTAATGCACTAACTGATTTTTATGTCACGTTCTCGTCTAAATCGATACAATTTTTTGAGATGAACTGTAATTTTGTTTGTAGACTCTTGTGAGAGTGAAGTGATAGTAGTCTAATTGCTGAAATTCATGATGAAATGTGGACAGGTCGATTTGGTTGGAGGGTACTATGATGCAGGTGACAATGTGAAATTTGGTCTTCCAATGGCATACACTATCACCATGCTCTCCTGGAGTGTGATTGAGTATGGAAAACAATTGGCTGACAACGGAGAGTTGGGTTACGCCATGGAAGCCATTCAGTGGGGCACGGATTATCTCCTAAAAGCTCATAGTGAGCCAAATGTATTATATGGGGAGGTAGGTTTTTCTTCATCATGGGAGTAAAGCTTGGATCTATCCGGACCTCATGAAGTATTACAATAACTTTGAACTTTTGTCAATTAACGTGCTCATCATCACCTTTAATCTGTTTTCAGGTTGGCGATGGCAACTCCGACCATTACTGTTGGCAGAGGCCAGAAGATATGACAACACCAAGACATGCCTACAAGATTGACACTAACAATCCTGGATCAGATCTTGCGGGAGAAACTGCTGCTGCAATGACAGCTGCCTCAATAGTATTCAGACAATCTAATCCTGATTACTCTAATGAGCTTCTGGGCCACGCTAAACAGGTAATTTGCTCTGATCCATACAATTTAAAATCAAGTGCATTAATCCCGATTGAATAACTGTAATGAGTAAGCTCTATTCTAATCTAATATCTTAATATTCAATTGCTTGGGAGAATCTTGCAGCTTTTTGAGTTCGCTGACAAGTACCGAGGAAAGTATGACAGCAGTATCACCGTTGTGAGAAAGTATTATGGGTCAATTAGTGGATATGCTGTAAGTTCTTTTCAACTCTATGGAAGTTAGTGTAATTTGGTGCATGAAAAATAGATCTCCGACCTGGGTTTGGATATTTTTGTATGCCTGGTGTAGGATGAACTGCTGTGGGCAGCCGCATGGCTTCATGAAGCAACAGAAGATCAGTACTACTTGAACTACATGATTGACAATGCAAGTCCACTTGATGGGGCAACGTGGGCCATGAATGAATTCAATTGGGATAATAAATATGCAGGGGTCCAAGTGCTTGCAGCCAAGGTCAGAGTCTGTTATCAATCAATTAACCAATTTTCCAATGGTTGTGACTTTGCAACACTTGATCATGATTTGAAATCTCAATATATCCAGTGAACTTTATCTAGTTATAAGTAGTATTTGCCATCAGCTTACAATGCAGGCCTCAATGCCAATGGCCAGATTGGGCTGTTAATCAACTCAATTAGTTTAGATAGAAATTGAATGGACAATTGACATTGTCTCTGGTTTGTGATCAGTTCTTCATGCAAGGCAGGGGTGGACAAAACAAGGCAGTAATGCAGCAATACCAAGAAAAAGCTGAATATTTTATGTGTGCGTGCCTTCAGAAGAATGGCTACAGTGTACAACGAACATCAGGTTTGGTTTCATCAATCTGACTTAGAGAATACATAATCTTGATTGCAAGCCACAAAGTGGACTAAAGGAGTGCTTCATTGGCTGTTCAGGTGGGCTATTGTATTGGCAGAAATGGAACAACATGCATTTTGTGACGAGTGCCTCATTCCTCCTCACAGTCTACTCTGATTATTTGTCTTCTGCTGGCAAGCAACTGCAATGCCCCGGTGGAGAAGTGGATCCATCTCAACTGTTAGCATTGGTTAAGTCGCAGGTATAGTAGTTATAAAACCCATGATGGGCTAAAATTTATCTGGGAACCTATGTTTAGTTGATGGACTCTACTCACTAAGATAAATTAATGATTCCAAGATCTAAAAGGCCTTAATTCCTATTCAGTCCTTTTGCTAAAACCATGTTCTTGTAGGTTGATTACATACTTGGTGACAACCCAAGAGCTACAAGCTACATGGTGGGATATGGTCCAAACTATCCTCGCCAGGTTCATCATAGAGCTTCCTCCATTGTATCATACAAAGAAGATTCATCATTCGTTAGTTGCAGAGGAGGATATGCCACATGGTTCGACCACCAAGGAAATGATCCGAATGTTTTAGTTGGGGCTGTTGTTGGAGGACCTGATCACAATGATAACTTTGCAGATGCAAGAGACAACTATGAGCAAACAGAACCTGCAACCTACAACAATGGTCCAATCGTGGGAATTTTAGCTAGACTTCAAGGTGGAAATGCTGGAGACAACCAGCTTCTCCCAGGTATTATTGTCTTATAGGATGAAATTAATTTGGTTTCAGTTTGTTTCAGTCATGTTGATGGTGATGCTATTAATGGTTGTTCTACTGGCAGTCACTGTGCCTAAGCCTGGATCAGGTTCAGGATCTTCTGCTCCAACTACAGTTCCGAAGCCGAAGCCAAAGCCAAAGCCAAAGCCCTCTCCCGCACCTAAACAGAGTTCTCCTTTTCCTACTTTCCCACAGAGTAAGTTCTCCTAATCTTAAATTTTGGCAACCACAATTCAACTTCAGCAGGAATGAGCCAGGGAAAAAATATAAAAGCAATGCTGGTAAAAATTATGCAGTGTCACATAAAAAAAAACTCAATCCTGGCCAAACAGGGGAAAAAATCAATAATAGTTTTGAATTTTACAGTTAAACTCTACTAAAATATTAGTTTATACAGTTTTTATGTTTTACTGTCCTAGTGCCTTAATTTTTGTTGCACTTAGTGGTAGTTTACAGAAATAAATAATTGTTTGTAAATAATTGAGAAAATAACTAAAAATGTTGATTGTGCTATGAAAACACTCTGATTTTCATGCAATAATGTGGGGTGAAAACTAAAAGTGTTGATTGTGCTATGAAAACACTCTGATTTTCAAGCAATAATGTGGGGTGAAACTATGCAACTGCTGCTATAATAATCCCTTGGTGATTGTTCAATACAAAAACAGTACTGATACTGCTTTATTGTTCACAATCTGCAGAGGATGTTAGGCTGGCTATCTCGCAGAGGCTCACGAGTTCTTGGAGTCAGTCAGGAAATACTTATTACAGATATGTTGCATCTATCACTAATAGATCTCCACACCAGACACTGGCAACTCTCGACCTCTCTATTCAAAGACTGTATGGTCCTTTATGGGGTCTCTCCAAACCAGATGCCAACAATTTGTATTCATTTCCTAAGTGGTTAAAGTCACTCCCTCCTGGTCAAAGTATGGATTTTGTGTACATTCATGCTGCCCCTCCAGCGACAATTTCCCTTGCTAATTATCATATGATTTGATCAACTTCCTATCAATCCGATAATAAAATCGGAAGCCTGAGAATAATTTGTGATGGGAATGTTTGTCATGCACTTCCTCCCCCTTGTTTGGCTGTGGTCTTCTTGGGCATGGAATCACTTCCTGGAATATATCAAAATCAATAGAACCTTAGATCTTGGAATTCATGGACCCCTATATCCCTAGAATTCTCTACTCTTCTTGTACCATTTAAATTCTGAGTTTCTTCATATACCTTGTAGTTTTTATCCTTGGATTCCAAGCCCCTAAATCTTTAGGGTTTTGGATTCTAGATCTTGTATAGCTGCCAAATTTCCTAGCTTTGGACATGTATACTGCATGATAAAGGCCATATGATCCTTTAAATTGGCATTCATACTATTCATTTGCAGGTTTGCATTATGGCAAGAAAATATGTTCAACCACTTAGTTTCTAGTTAAATTTCTCCTCAAAGGAATGCGATGTGTATCATATACTTCATTGATGGGACTGCATGTGGATCCATCATGAGTGCTTGTCACTACCTCATTGATGGGACTGCATGTGGATGCATCATGTAGTGTTTATCACTACCTTTATGTATCTTGAAGTGCTTATCACTACCTTTATGTATCTTGAAGACCTTTTTGACATGAAATAAAAAGTTATGAAATAAAAAGTTTTGGCACCAAGATGTTTGAAACAAATGTCAACAAAGTTGCCACTTCAGCTTCATATGGTGAAAGTGGAGGCTTGCTTTCACCTTCACCAACTCATGATGATAGCATGACTCCATTATCAGTCACATAGAATATGTGGTACATTAGGATTAGTAAGTAATGTAAATAAAAGGGCATTAGCCCAAGAGAGCATGACCTATTGTAAGTTTTATATATTTATATATAAAATCTTCTCTCTCTTTTATTTTGAAAGACACAATAAAGAGCATGAATCATAGAAATTTTTATATATTTATATAAAACTTTTTTTCTCTTTTATTTTGTAAGACCCAATAAAATTTATTCAGATTTCTATATGTTAGTATATGGTTATGTTGAAGAATTAGTGGAAGATGTGTTAAGTGATAGAATTACAATAATTACAATTTCCTTTTGGAATAACATAATTTTCTCATTTCTAAATATACATGAATAATAAGTAATGTCACAAACCTATGTTTCCAGATTAACATATGTGTTAAGTGATAGAATTACATTAACTACAATTCCCTTTCAAAATAACATAGTTTTCTCATTTCCAAATATACATGAACAATAAGTAATGTCACAAACCTATGCTCTTAGATTAACATATTGACAAGGGTCCAAATGAACACACTAAGTGCTTACTTTTAGAACCTTTTGAATCTCATCCAACATTTTTGGCATTATTATGGAGGACATGTTCTTCACAACCTTTTACATAAGAATTCTGAGATCATAACATATAAATATTTCGAGATCAACCAAGATGCCACCACTCCTTGGAGAAAAAGGAGGATCTCATTTAACTTGTGAAGAGATTTTAAATACTTATACCTTTCATACCCTATGCTTAAAAATCAAAACAATGTCACAAATAGAAATGCAATTGTCTTTATTATGGGCCTATCAATAAATGATGATTCTAACATAAGTGAAAAATCTTCCCTATTAATGCATAACCACTATTCTATTGAAACACAACTGAAGATCCCAACACTTTTCTCTTGAAGTTGAAGTTATATGTTGTGAACATAATCATGTAAAGGCGGAATAGAAGTTGAAGCTATTCACTTCAAAATGATTTTATTAAGTGCCTAGAATGGTTTTGAAGAAACAAAATTGTGGAAAGTTTGTTATGACCCAAGGGGAGCATATATGGGGCTAAATGTATATGATATGACCCCAAGGGGTGAATATATGGGCATAAAAGTACATGTAATGTGTAAATAAATACGTAATAGGGTCGGCCTGGTAGTAAAGGGGCCTCATGTGTAGGTGTGAATAGGTATATAGAGAGATCATGTATTCATTTTTGTAGACTAGTGAATTGTGATATATAAATGTATTTGGTTATGTGGAGGAGGTTCTCCTATTCTTTAAGGAGTTAATGTATAACTTATCTATATTGGAGTTGTGCTCCATGCTCATGTACATAGTGTGTACTTCTGTTCTATTATGATATTTTAAGTATTTGGTTCATTACATTTGGTATCATAACATTGCTCTTAGGTTTTTGTTTCCTCAAGAAAGTCATATTGGAATTTT
This sequence comes from Picea glauca, assembly GCA_000966675.3. Classification (NCBI taxonomy): domain Eukaryota; kingdom Viridiplantae; phylum Streptophyta; class Pinopsida; order Pinales; family Pinaceae; genus Picea; species Picea glauca. Next base: position 9,882 of record JZKD02S1628876.1, read on the forward strand.
CACTATAACTTGTTTTTGGGGCCACTTCAGATAGTGAAACTTGGAGTCTATTTAGAAGACATATCAAGGTATATGTGGTACAAATTTTAGCTTTTGGTTCGTTATACTTTTGGAGATACACCCTATGGAAGATAGGGTTTTTGATTAGTCATATAACTAGTCTCAAACATATGTTTCGGGTAAAACAATTATATATTCTTCATAGAGGATTAAAATTCAGTGAGACCAATTACATTGGAAAGAGGAAAGTCCATAGTATTTTGGGTGCGAATTTCAAAATTAGTTATCCAATATTGGACGTGTGACATTATGTACACGTTATCTCTCTAGAATATGCCAAAATTCAACAAGGTTTGGGAAAGTTACCATAGCTTTCATTTGACACACCCAATTTTGGTCAGAACTATGGCATTGCAGGGAAGGCATTTTAGACTACTACATGTCGAAATTTCAGACTGATAGGGGTTGAAATTTCATAAATACATCAGAAGGAAGGACGGTCAGGAGGGTAGACTCCAAATTAGGGTTTCAAAGGTATGTTTACTTAAAACTATCATAACTTTTGATTGGGATGCCTGATTGAGCTGATTCAAAAGCCATTGGAAAGAGAAAACATATAATCTTATATAGGAACAAGGATTATAACTAATTGAGATCATTATCCTTCATATACTGAGGTTGGAAGTTGAGGATTATGGTCAGACCTCACTTAAGAATCAATGGCATTACCTAAATTTACAGGAGATGAAGATGAATATGAAATCAATCCTATGGAATGGTTGAGGTTGGTAGAAAAATATGGTATGGATCCTTCAGAGGCAAAACAACATTTTTCTGGTGAAGCTTGGAAGTGGTGGAAGAGTATTGATCAGGATACTAGATGGAACTGTACATGGGAAGAATTTGAAAAACTCTTCTCAAATAAATGGCTCAAGGAGACAAAAATGGAGGAGATGTGTAAAATTCAAGATGAGTTAAACGAAGTGAAGGAAGAGATCAAGAAGAAGGGTGATGAGCTATCTAAGATATGAATTCTTAATGAAGCACTAGTTAAAGAAGTTCAAAAATTAAAACAAGAAAAGACTAACAAATGAATGTGGGAAAAAAAGGAGTCAAGGGAAGAATTGAAAAAGAAAGTTGGAGAGATATGTAGATTACGAAACCATAATAAAAAACAATTGGATGAGGTTAAGAGATGGAAAGAAGAAAATGAGAATTATCAAAATCAAGAAGAAATCAAGATCTTGAATGAAGAATCTACCAATAAACTTGAAGAGAAAATTTGCAAGAAGGTTCATGAATCCCTAAATAATGATGAGGTAAAATTATAAATGCAATCCAAAATTGAAGAAAGATATCATAATTTGATAAATTGGGTGACATTGATGCTTCAAAAGGAGAAAGAAGACAAGATTCAAGAAGGTCACCAGAAGATACTTGAAGAAGTTGAACTTCATCTACATGATGTATATGCCAAATATGATGGTATTATCTCCAAAGCTAGAACAATCAAAGACCAAGCAACGAGAATATAGGATTCCATTGTCTCTGAAAAGAATATAGATGAAATGCATGTGCAGAGTGAAGGAAAATCGTCAAATGTGAAACCATATCGACATTGTCATTACCAGGAAAGATTTCAAGGAAGAAAAGAAGGTCGATATCAACATTATCAAGGAAGAAGATGGAAGACTTGTCAATATTCATGGAACAAGGAATCACAAAACCATTATTCAACTACATATTATCATAAACCAACATCTACTACAAATTGGAGAAGCTTCAACAACAATACATGGAATCAAGGGAAATAAAATTATGCTACGACTAGCCACCAAGGATTACGACCAAAAAGAATTGATTTTGGATGGATGGATCATCATCAATGGAAAGAAGAAAGCAAGAGCATAAGAAAACCATATTACTTGGTTTCATCACATGTGAAGCCTTTAATTGCAAAGCTTTGAGGACAAAGCTTTTTGAAAGAGGGTACTATGTTATGACCCAAGGGGAGCATATATGGGGCTAAATGTATATGATATGACCCCAAGGGGGGGCATATATGGGCCTAAATGTACATGTAGTGTGTACATATATATATGTAATAGGGTTGGCCTTATAGTAAAGGGGCCTCATGTGTAGGTGTAAATAGGTATATATAGAGATCATGTATTCATTATTGTATATAGGTGAATTGTGATGTATAAATGTATTTGGTTATGTGGAGGAGGTTCTCCTATTCTTTAAGGAGTTATTGTATAACTTATTTATATTGGAGTTGTGGTCCACACACACATTCTGTACATAGTGCGTACTTCTATTCTGTTATGATATTTTAAGTATTTGGTTCATTACAAAGTTCTTTCATGGATATTTCTTGGAGTTTTGTGAACTAAGAGGGATTGAGGAAAATTGAATTGAGCTTTTAGTTTGCTATTTGGAAAGCCTTTTTTTCTTCTATCATGCTTATTTGTTTGTTACATTGCATTTGAAATAAAACCTTATTTTTATTACTTCTTCATTCCCCTTTTGTACAAGCTTGAGGTGCAATTCACATGTTTGGGAGAGAAGGCCCCACAACGAGGGTGAGCCAAGATTAGGACTCTAAGTTTGGGTGGAAATATATTTACACAATTCTAGTCTCTTCTAGGATGGTTGGGAACACTAAATCAATGCACTTTACTATCCCTTGAGGTATTCTAGTGTCTAGTTTTGAGTCCTGCGATAATGCTCTAGGTTTCACTCACATGCCTCATGCAAAAGAAAAAATGGAGGAGATGCATTTAATTCATCAACATATAAGATTTTTATTTTCAGAAACCATGATTCAAGTGTAATAGAATATTTATGGGCCACATCTCTTATACTCCAAAAAATACCATGAAAGAGTGCCTCAATAATTAAGGTATCACTCTACTTAGGAAATACATGACAAATACATGTTTATGGTCAAAACATAAAAAATATACATTTCAAGTTGATATATACAAGAACTCCTTCTTTCTAATAGATAGTAAATCCCAAGTGCATGTCTAGTATTTTGTTCCCTTTAAAAGTATAAGATAGGATAAGATAATTTTATAAATGCTCAACATATGATAAAAAAAGGTCATTGGGATTGAAGGTACAATCTTTGATAGCAATTTGTAGGGATGCTCTACTCTACACTGAAAGCGTATAGAAAAATATTCCTTCTCATGTTATGGAATACGGTCTTACAAGTTGTAAATAACTCTTGTGATTGTTGGTTCAGATTTATCACTTGTTTGTCTGAATGGAAAAACTTCCCTCATTTCATTTTTATTAGAAACACTTAACAAAAGTGGATGTGTAGTTGTGATTGGTTGTTGTAAATTTTGTATAGTTGTGATCTATAATTGTGAATGTGTAGTTGTGATCATGGTTGCCATGAAATTTGTTATTCCATGTTGTATTCTACTGCATTTTATTATTTTTTATCATTCATATATTTAATTAATTCAAGACTTCCCTAGGAGAACTTCTCCATTGTGTCTAGGGTGAACCGGTCTCTTGAGGGACATGATTTTAATGGATAGTTTAGTGGCTACCTATCCCATGGTTGGAGATGCTGAGAGGGACACCACACCATCTTCAAAACAACTTCACTATAATCTTAAATATTTATTAACATACTTACTTAAGTTCATGAGAGATTTATATTGGGTAAATTCAGTAGTTGACCACTAGGATAAATTTATTGTTAATGGAGACACTACTAAGAGAGAGAGATGGTCTCTCAAATTTAGTGTCTAAGCGTGATCCAATATTGTTGATGTGGTGTAGCTTTCCCATTGCGTTATCATGTCTCTCATGTTGTCTTTTACTTTTTTTGCTAGCATGAGATAGAAGGTGTCATTTCATCATATTACTATCGATATGGTCATAGAAGACATCAAAGATTAGTGTGGCTAATAGTAATATGATAACATGTTTTATGGAAAAATTAATATTAGTTGGGACCATGTTTCTAGGAAGGATTGACATGGAATGTATGTCGTCTCATAGTTTCCCATAACATGTGACATTATTGAGTTGTATGTTAGCAAGGTCCATGTACTATACATTCCATTCACAAAGAACATTTGAGGTGGTTAAACATGTGATTTGTAAGGGACAATGACAATAATTCTGATGATTTTTCATTTGCAACAAGCGGATAATTGTTCATTTCATCATCTCCAAGTGTTTGTCAATTAGAAGATGAAAGGCTATAGACATGCCAATCTTTATGTCAAGCATGCCCTAAAGAGATTTTTGTAATAGAGAGATGAATCTAGGGTCTCTATCATTGACATTGGGTGTAGGCAACCCAAAATTGGCCCATATGTGGGCCCTAAATAAATGTTTCATTATGTCCTGGATTGAGTCAATGCTCTAACTAATATAATACAAGGATCATTTATTGATAGAGCCACAAAAAAAAAAAAAAAAAAAGAGTTCATCATTTTTATGTGCATGCTTGAGAGGCCTATTAAAAAATCCACAAAGATAGAATCCCATGGGGAAGGTGTCTATAATAACCCCTATTTCTCATTTGTTGAATTTGGAATGGTCCAAATGTCACATCCCTTAATGTTTTTCTCCATGTTAGCATGGAGGCAAGGCTAGTAGAATATTTCTTGTGGTTTTGGCCTTGTAATGTATGGTTTTGCAAGGAAAAAAACAAGTTGTCATATAAACAAGGCTATGTGATAGCATCTATACCTACTGAAATAGTCATAAATAACAAATATTATAAGAGAAATATCAAATATTATAACAATGTTATGTGGTAGGAGCTCCTTGCAATAGTTGACACAATTATGTGGTAGGAGCTCCTTGCAATTGTTGGTACAATGGAAAACTTGTGGAAGTATAAATTATATGGTATAAATTATATGAACGCGAAAAGAGTAAAACAACAAATCATAGAAGGATTACTATTACATTGCCACTGAAGCATATGTCGACACTAAAAACAATGGCAGATGTAAAACAGGTTTGGAGTTTCACAATGCTAGAAACACAAGTTACATTAAACACAACATAGACCTAAGAAGTGACTCACAACAAATAACCGTGCTAATAAGATAAGCAATGATCTTAAATAAGATAAAGAACTAACTTAAATATTAAATATATATGAACAAGCTTTGAGAATTGAGATACACATATCCAAAGTAAAGTACATTGACATGATAATAATATATCTTAAATAAGATAGAGAACTAACTTAAATATTAAATATATATGAACAAGCTTTAAGAATTGATATACACATATCCAAAGTAAAGTACATTGACATGATAATAATATAGATAAAAATATTAAATGTTAATTATATATAAATGTTTTATTTAAAAAAATCGAATGACATGTTTTGAAATTTGCATAGATTGATGGTAAAAGTGCTCAATGGTATCAGACTGAACAACGTATCGTTTGGAGCCCCTGTCGCACCAACAACCCACAACGACATCTCACGGTAATCTTCCAGTGTAGAAATAGGTATTGAAGCAATTAAAAATAATAGGTGGATAGAAAGGACTTCATGCAGGAAGCCACACTTACACACTGACGTTGGGAGCTTCGAGGAGGCAGAGAGGTCGATGCAAGAAGGACTGGTTCATGGTCGGTAGTGGCAGAAGCAACTCAGTGTCTGAAACAACTGGCAGGAAGAAGCAGAGTAACGGTTTAATTCATCTTAAACTGTTGTCAGGAAGTATGGATGGAATATTTATTACAATTGCATTGGAAGGAGCGAAGGCTGTAATAAGACTTTAAAGTCTTTGGCCAATAAGATATGAGATAAATCACATTTAAAATTTAACTGAAAATATTATTTATCAAATCTTTGGTAAAAATTTGGTAAAATGGTTACATATTTTATGGTCAACCATTGATTAATAGTTAGTCAACACTAACTCAACACTATATACCAGCCTATCGGCAGGTATAATAAGAATATGGTCTTAGATTATGTTGGAGGAGATGTAAATAAATTTATGAAATTGTAATATTCTACTTTATAATGATATGTTCGATGTCCACAAGAATCTAAAATAGTCAATAAAACACTATACTAGTGACCAATCTAAGCAATTTGCTACACTATTGTATTAAAGTTGATGACCAATCTAAGCAATGTGCTACACTATTGTATCAAAGTTGATGATAAGTCTAAAATATAGTTATGGGTTGACAAACTTGGGAGTTGTACATTACTACCTACGGATGGAGATGGGAGTAATTTTTTTAATAGAAATAAGTTTTGAATGTAAGATTGTAAGTGTGTTGTAAGTATAGTGACCCACATATTGAATCATGTTTGAAATTGAACAAAGACAACGTTGAAAGGAGATGACCTAGTTATAACTATTTTAGTTAATCGAAAAAAGAGTAGCGTCGGTTATTTGATGTTTAGTATAATTACACGTCCATTTTTTGGCATTCATTCAATGTCTCAAATGTCAAACTGTATTAGAATGTTTAGCATTTACATTGGCTAGATGTTAGATATTCGATGTATAAGGCTTCTCCAATGCTTTCAAAAATAAAAAATTTCGCATTGCATAGATGTATCAAAGGTTGATCTAATGTTGAAGTAGTTTTGGTTAGCTGACGAATAATGTACATGAAATGAAGAACTTTTGATGTGGTTCTATCATTTTTTCGACGTGTAATCAACGTTGTAGACATTGAATACGGGGCACTACAATATTGAGATCACTTCAACATTAAGGATAGTCATGTTTGATGTTTGTTTGACATTTGTTCGACATTTTAAATATCAATTTCACATCAAGTTAAGACTCGAGAGGTAGTTTCCTTTCCTTCCTCACACACCTACATATTCACCCTCTTGGGGGTAAAGGGATGCATTTGCGTATACTAATATTATTGCAATTTCATCTGGGTCTAGATTGATTTTTTAGGGAGGAGAAATTTTATCCTTCCCACCTAGGTTCAAATCCTTCTTGTGACATGTTTCTCTCTTCACAAGTCAATTGTTGTAAAGGTCGTGAGCCATGAGGAATATCTTATCCTTGCTTACAAGTTGGAGGATGGGATGTTGGGTGATCTATAAACTGTCATGGATATTCCACTGGAACAGTTCGCCACAACATATCTGATAAATAAAACTGAAATCTACACTATGAAGGTTAAATTGCTTTAGATTCCAAAATATTTAGTTACTGCTTTCTACTTATGCATGAAATAGATAAAATGCAGAAAACAGAGAATAGTAAGATACAATCACACACCATCCAAAAAATAGAACAAAGATTTTCTCTCGAAAACCCTTACGGGAGAAATCCCAGCTATAAGGTGAGGCTGCTCTGCTCTCTTTTCTCTAGTATGGAAATAATGCAAGTACAAAGGAGAATGCACTCTCTATAGAGTTACTTGAGACCTGTGGTCTGTTAGGATTCTACAGAACATTAAATCCCTCTGTTATGCTCTCTAATTTCCCACTCCCAGTTGTTCTACTATGCTATGGAAAAAAATACAATAACATAGAATGGAACCCCTTCTCCTCCTAGTGGCCCGGTATTTAAAATTGCCCAATAGCCGTCTAGGGTTATGGTTTTGACTTCCTCAACCTTCAATTGTGACAAGGTTTTGAACCTTCTATATTCTTCTTGAAAGTCCTCACGTGGCTAGCCCCATATGCACCAGTAACAGGGGATGACGTGGCATCCTCTCGTACCATGGTGGTCAACAAGATAGGTCAACTTGCATGAGGCATAACTTTTGCACATGAGCTTCGATTGACGCATGGTCTGCACTGTTGGAAAGGTCTTAGAGTGCAGAGCACCGTTAAGGGGGTGGGCACATCTTTCATACACCAAAACCCCAAGAAACACCTTTTAATGCCTCAAAATAGCTCTAGAAGGTTTCATACCCCAATTTAAAAAATGGGACCTACCACTAAAATGACCCTGCAAGATGATTCCTCCAATTTTTTTCACTCTAAAAACATTTTTTTTTCACTTTAAAAACATCGAGATAGATGAAAAATAATATAATGATCCAATCTGGATCACTTGATTACATGTAAAAAATAAAAATAACATTGTTACAAATGAGACAAGAACTTTACCACATAAATAAAAACGTTAAGAAAATTTTCAAAGATTCCCTAAATTCCCTATCAAATCAACATGAAAACATAACATCTACCTAAAACATAACATGTAAAAAATGGTTTAACATTTTTATTTTTAGATCATTTTTTAAATGGACTTATTGTTTTACAATCAAAATTTTTGACTTGCATGTAAGAAGATTTTATTAAAAAAAACATTTTTAATTTTTAATAAAATTTTGTAGGACTATTAAATAGCGATATCTAAAAAATAATAGTGGCACAAAACACACATTCAAACAAGTGTTGCATGGCAGTGTAGTCCTTGCCAGGTTGGTATGGGAGTAAATGTGACCTAGTACAGGCAGGTGGCTAGAAAGTTGAAATACATGTGGTTTACGTGCAGAACATAGTATTCCTGAATTAGTTCTTCTTGAAAAAATATAAAAAAATATCAATGTTTGAATGGTTGTTGGACACAAAAAATTTAGCATTACTGAACTGGTTATTTTTAAAACTAGGACATAGAAAGTCATCAGAAATAAATAAATTATACATACGAAATATGTATTTGTATAAAGTAGATATTTAGTAAATAAATTATACATACGAACAATGTATTTGTATAAAGTAGATATTTAGTAAATAAATTATACATACGAAATATGCATTTGTATAAAGTAGATTTTTAGTTTTATAGATATGAAATTTGTAGCCCTCATTGCATACGTAGGCAGTTTTTGTATCGCGGGTTCTCGGGCTGGCGCGCTGAAAATTGGGTGTCTGATGTTCCGTGGTCTACAAATAGCACCGACTGTTCCGCGATATACAAAATGAGAGGCATAGTTGTGGACTATAGAAATTTACCAGAAATTAATAATGTCTGTTATATAATAGAATAGTAATAACATCTGTTGCACCGAATTACTTTACTTTAAAACTAAGGTTTTTTTTTGGAAAAAAATAATATAGCATTGCCGAATTAGTTTTCTTTGCACATGTTTTATAGAGCATGGAAGGACTGCTCATTCCATAATTAGCAAGTCTTTGGATCGCGGGTTGTCGGGCTGGCGGTTTCAAAAATGGGCCTCTGTTGTTCCGTGTCCTACAAAAACCATCGACAGTTCCGCAATATACAAATTGAGAAGAGGGCTTGCGAACTATAGAAACTTATTATAAAATAAATAATGGATGTTACATATATCAAGAAATTACATCAACATTTAAACCATCAACGTCATTGAAGACCCAAAAATTAGCATACAATAGGAGACAAGAAATGTAGCATGTCCGAATTAGTTTTCTTTGGAACAAACAAGAAGGTTCTTGGAAACCCAAAGTTTAGTATACAATAAGGACATTTTCGAATCAATTTTCTTTGAAATTTAACAAAAAATGATAATGTCTGTTACATGTTTGTGGAAATTTAAATGCGTTTGTCATATAGATTGGGATTGAGGCTCCCGCGGACCATAAAAAGAAATAAGTACAAGAATTAGGAACGTCGAAAGAAGTGTGCGATGGTAGAAAGGAAGACCTGAAAAGAAAAAATTGGAACTTATGAGTCTTTGGTTACAATTTTCTATTTAAAGAGGACATAAGTGGATTGATAAAGAAAATAAGATGACAACATAGACTTAAAATGGAATGATAAACAAAACAAGATGGCAGTATAGACTTACTATGAAGGGGATGCGTTTTTGTTGCTGTCGTCGATGGGCAATGGACTCCTATTGATCGGTTGTTGCCCTTCCTGGACGAGGCTTTCCATTCTGAGTTGGAACCATTCTTCGATGTATCTTTTCATGGGGGCTGTGTTGATTTCATCCCGGATTGATGTAGGAGCATCACCAATGTCAAGCGAGTGTGGGGCAAGCGCCAACGCATTTTGGGCACATGATGAATTGTTCAAAAACTTTTGAAGATGGATGCGCCAAACATAAATGTAATAGTTAAGGAGAGACATACTTATAGATTGTAATCAGACCTTGAGCGACCCGCTCTCATCTGAAGGACTAAGAAGGAATTTATGTTAGTTAATGTTAGGAGGTAGCTTTGAATTCTCATATTAGACAGTTTTAGGAGCGGAGGGAAAACGGATATAGACACCCTCATTGTATTATTGTATAATAGTGAAGAACATTAGCAAGAGAAGAGCATACAGAGCTAGAGTAGAGAAACTGTGTTTGAAAACCACCCATGTACAGAGATTTGAATTAATAGAAAGAGCTCCGATTAAAATTCATGGCATTGTATTTGTTTCTTGTATGTGTATGCTGAATGGTATGTTCATGGTTTTACTCTTTTTGTTATACATTTTCTTTCTATGCTGTGTATGAATGATTTCAGGATTATGTTTGAAGTCTGAGAGAGAAAGAGTTAGGAAATGAGTTTCAATTGTTTCTCTGTCTGAGCGAGAGTTCCTGCAAGGAGTGCAGTTAAATTGTCCGCAAGGAGTGTGTTGACAAAGGGTTCGGAGGTTTGTCTCTAAAAGCTCAGATAGGATAGCTTTGTTCTCATTTCCTCAAAAGTACAGTTAGACACATGAGCCGTGCAAAGTGTGCGCAGGCCGAGTGAAGCTTTAGGGGTTTGTAACCTGAATGACTTGTTGAGAGACTGTTTCTGCAGGGAGTGCACAGAGTCGAAGGGAGTTCAACACTTGAAAGTGTTTGAAGGTTTGCCGCAAGGAGTGCCAACAGGAGTTTTTTCTGAAAGACTCGAAATCGTGGAAAATATCAGAAGGATTCGAACCTTCGAAGTCGTCGAAGGGAAGAAAGAGGCTAAGTGCCTTGAAGAATTGAAAGGAGGTGCAACGACGTCGTGCTGCAGGAGGACAAGTTCCACGCAGAGAAATATTTTGTTTAAATTTCGCGGAAGTTCTCAAGGGAAGAGACGGACGGTCGAAATTCTTCGTAGAGAATTTGTGAAGTCCCGCCAGTCGTCCGATCTGACAAGATAAGCAAGGGGGTTATGAATGTTTCTAAAGGTTCAAGCTCAAGAGATCGTGAGCTGTTGGACCTCACTTAGATACCTGTCAGTCGTGGGATCTGACAAGAGTTGCACGGGGTTTAAACCCTCGCAAGCAGAGCGAAAGTCCCGAAAGGCATCGAGATATCGGGACTTTGGAATTTGGGATATCAGAAGTCTTGAGGACAGGAGATCGGGTCACTTCATAGTGAAAACCCTGGATTTGATCTGAGCCATCCATTCATTAGGACACGTGGCGGAGATCAAGAACTCATCGGTATTTCCGCTACCGGGGTTTCAAGTTGACAGAGAAATTGTGACATCGGAGAATCACAAGTCGCGAAATTCTGAACTGAATAAGGACCGTCCATCTGTTGAGACACGTGGCGGTGATCAAGAGTCCGTCGGTATTTCACATGTCGGGACTTCGGGGATCAAGAGGACATAATGCGAAGCATTTCAGCATTTGATTTTTTGAAATCGCGAAATGATTGAGGACCGCCCATCATAGGAGGACGCATGGCGGAAATCCAAGAGTTCGGGGAAAATCCTGATAGGAAAGTCCATCGGCTTATTGAGGTTCGACATTTCGCAAATCCTGAAGATAGGAGACCCACACATTTCGGGAACAGAAGTTCCGAAATTGCGATAAGGAGAAAGACGAGATAGAGAGAGGAAAGGCCAAGTGTCAGAATTTCAGGTTTCAGGGGTCTGAGAAGACAAGACACTTGGCCACAGGACTCGCGAAAATGCGAAGTCCGATCTTCCGAAGTATAAGGAGAAATTTCTCAAGGTTGTTGTGGGTGCAGATTTTCTGAAAGGGAAATAGAAGAGCCAGTTGAGCACTTTGGGACAGAAGAGAGAAAAAGATCCTGCGTAGATCCTGATCTGCGGATCTAGGAGAAGGGGTTCTGCGTCAAGTGTGGTATCAGAGCACATAAATGTTTCTTTGCTTGCTGTAGCAAGGAAAAGGAAGATTCACCATGCCGCCAAGAAGAAGGGATAGGCAAACACCCGATCCACCAGAGGAAAGGGAAATACAAAGAAGAAGAGGTAGGCAGATGCCTGACCCAGCCATGGCAAGAGAAATGCGTGATTTATGGGCCAAACTTGAGGACATGGAGACAACACAAAGGCGCACAGTTGGTGCTGGGGATCTTAGTGATTCCGAAAGTGAAAATGAAGTTGAACATGAAGAAAAAGAAATTTCAGCGGAAGATGCCGCAAATGAGCGCTTGATTAGAGCTGTCACAAGGATGGGTGCCAGGGAAAAAATGGACATCCCAATATACGAGGGAAACCTGGATGCTGAAGAGCTTCTAGACTGGATTAGAGCTCTGGACACTTATTTTGACTCTGAAGATGTTGAGGAAGACAAGAAGGTCAAACATGCTGTCACAAGATTGAAAGGACATGCAGCATTGTGGTGGGATGAACTACAAGCTGACAGACGCTGCAAAGGCAAGCAGAAAATCAAGAGTTGGGATAGGATGATTGAGAATATGAAGGAAAAATTCATTGCCAGGGATTACCAGATTACTCTGTTTCGAAGAATGCAAAATTTGAGACAGAAGCTGATGACAGTGAAGGAATATACTGAAGAATTCTACAGGCTAAACATCAGGGCAGGTCATCAGGAAAGCGATGATGAAAAGGTTTCCAGGTACATGAATGGCCTGAGATATGACATTCGGGATGAGATGAGCATGATGACCATCCGAACGGTGGAAGATGCTTATCAGATGGCTCTAAAAGCTGAAGAGAAGCTGAGCCGAAAATAAGGTCAAAGAGGCCGAGGCAGAAGTCAAGCCAGAGGCAAATCAGTTGCCCAGGATAGAAATTAGAAACACAAAGAAGATGGGAAGAAACCTCAGACTCAAACTGAGAGAGGTGGAAGCTCACAGAAAGGGCAATATGCTGGACAGAGAAGGCAGTATGTTGATCATAAAGGAGAGTATGCTGATAACAACATTTTTCCTCGTACTAGAGGTAGAGGAAGAGGAAGAGGTGGAGTGATAAAATGCTTCACGTGCGGAAAGGTCGGACACAAGTCTTATTAATGTCCAGACAAGAAGAAAGAGGAAGGAGAGACTCACATTGCCGAAGCGCAGAGGTGAAATGTTGAGGTAGAAGATGCTGAAGGCGGAAGATCGCTGATGATACGAAAAGTTCTCTTAACACCAGAGAAGGAGGTGGAAAATCTAGTACAAAAGAACAGTCTTTTTCGGACTGCTTGCAAAACCAAGGACAGGATATGCAAGGTCATTGTGGACAGTGGTAGCATGGATAATCTCGTTTCTACAGAGATGGTAGAAAAGCTGGAGCTAGAGACGATTGAACATCCAAGTCCATATAGAGTTTCATGGCTACAAAAAGGACATCAGGTAAATGTCACTAAACAATGTTTAGTTGAATTTAAGATAGGAGGATATAGTGATGAGATACTCTGTGATGTTATTCCCATGGATGTTTGTCATCTATTGCTGGGTAGACCGTGGCAATATGACAGAAATGTGATTCATGATGGGAGAAAGAACACATACACCCTAGAGAAGAATGGGAGAACTCACATGTTGCTTCCAATCAAAGATAAGGAGGTGAAACCTGAAGTAAGCAACATTGTACTTCTCATGAGTGTGAAGGAACTTCTTACAGAGGTTAAGAAGAAAGAGGAACCACAATTCATTGTGGTTAGGAAGCCAAATATTGTTTTAACCAGTACAAGGGTAGATGATTTACCAGAAGAGGTTCATAAGCTGTTGGAAGGGTTTGCTGACATAGTAGTGGACGAACTACCTCGTTCGTTGCCACCGATCATAAGTGTGAGTCATCATATTGATCTCATACCTGGAGCTAGTTTTCCAAACAAAGCTGCGTGCAGATTAACGCCGTAGGAGAATGAAGAGGTCAAAAGACAAGTCCAAGATTTATTGGACAAAGGTTTGGTCAGGGAAAGCTTGAGTCCGTGTGCTGTACCGACAGTACTCAGTCCAAAGAAATACAGAGGCTGGAGGATGTGTACTGACTCAAGGGAGATCAACAAGATAACCATTAGGTACATATTTCCATTTCCAAGGATGGATGATCTGATGGATTGCTTGAGTGGAGCAATTTTTTTTTCGAAGATTGATTTAAAGAGTGGATATCACCAGATTCGTATGAGAAAAGGTGACGAATGGAAGACAACATTCAAAACCAATGAAGGGTTATATGAATGGCTTGTCATGCCATTTGGGTTAACAAATGCACCGAGTACTTTCATGAGATTGATGAATGAAGTCCTCAAGGATTTCATCGAAAAATTTGTTATCGTATATCTTGATGATATATTGATTTTCAGTAAAACATAAGCTGAACATCTGAAACATTTGGCTACAGTAATGAAAAGGCTACAGCAAGAGAAGCTACTGATAAACATGAAGAAATCCTCATTTATGAAGACATAGCTCATTTATTTGGGTTTTGTTATTTCTGCAGATAAATTGAGGATGGATCCAGATAAAGTGGAGGTGATCAAGAATTGGCCATCACCGAAGAGTATATTTGAGGTGAGAAGTTT
>JZKD02S1628876.1:24546-41924 GCA_000966675.3 Picea glauca
TATGCTGTGTATGAATGATTTCAGGATTATGTTTGAAGTCTGAGAGAGAAAGAGTTAGGAAATGAGTTTCAATTGTTTCTCTGTCTGAGCGAGAGTTCCTGCAAGGAGTGCAGTTAAATTGTCCGCAAGGAGTGTGTTGACAAAGGGTTCGGAGGTTTGTCTCTAAAAGCTCAGATAGGATAGCTTTGTTCTCATTTCCTCAAAAGTACAGTTAGACACATGAGCCGTGCAAAGTGTGCGCAGGCCGAGTGAAGCTTTAGGGGTTTGTAACCTGAATGACTTGTTGAGAGACTGTTTCTGCAGGGAGTGCACAGAGTCGAAGGGAGTTCAACACTTGAAAGTGTTTGAAGGTTTGCCGCAAGGAGTGCCAACAGGAGTTTTTTCTGAAAGACTCGAAATCGTGGAAAATATCAGAAGGATTCGAACCTTCGAAGTCGTCGAAGGGAAGAAAGAGGCTAAGTGCCTTGAAGAATTGAAAGGAGGTGCAACGACGTCGTGCTGCAGGAGGACAAGTTCCACGCAGAGAAATATTTTGTTTAAATTTCGCGGAAGTTCTCAAGGGAAGAGACGGACGGTCGAAATTCTTCGTAGAGAATTTGTGAAGTCCCGCCAGTCGTCCGATCTGACAAGATAAGCAAGGGGGTTATGAATGTTTCTAAAGGTTCAAGCTCAAGAGATCGTGAGCTGTTGGACCTCACTTAGATACCTGTCAGTCGTGGGATCTGACAAGAGTTGCACGGGGTTTAAACCCTCGCAAGCAGAGCGAAAGTCCCGAAAGGCATCGAGATATCGGGACTTTGGAATTTGGGATATCAGAAGTCTTGAGGACAGGAGATCGGGTCACTTCATAGTGAAAACCCTGGATTTGATCTGAGCCATCCATTCATTAGGACACGTGGCGGAGATCAAGAACTCATCGGTATTTCCGCTACCGGGGTTTCAAGTTGACAGAGAAATTGTGACATCGGAGAATCACAAGTCGCGAAATTCTGAACTGAATAAGGACCGTCCATCTGTTGAGACACGTGGCGGTGATCAAGAGTCCGTCGGTATTTCACATGTCGGGACTTCGGGGATCAAGAGGACATAATGCGAAGCATTTCAGCATTTGATTTTTTGAAATCGCGAAATGATTGAGGACCGCCCATCATAGGAGGACGCATGGCGGAAATCCAAGAGTTCGGGGAAAATCCTGATAGGAAAGTCCATCGGCTTATTGAGGTTCGACATTTCGCAAATCCTGAAGATAGGAGACCCACACATTTCGGGAACAGAAGTTCCGAAATTGCGATAAGGAGAAAGACGAGATAGAGAGAGGAAAGGCCAAGTGTCAGAATTTCAGGTTTCAGGGGTCTGAGAAGACAAGACACTTGGCCACAGGACTCGCGAAAATGCGAAGTCCGATCTTCCGAAGTATAAGGAGAAATTTCTCAAGGTTGTTGTGGGTGCAGATTTTCTGAAAGGGAAATAGAAGAGCCAGTTGAGCACTTTGGGACAGAAGAGAGAAAAAGATCCTGCGTAGATCCTGATCTGCGGATCTAGGAGAAGGGGTTCTGCGTCAAGTGTGGTATCAGAGCACATAAATGTTTCTTTGCTTGCTGTAGCAAGGAAAAGGAAGATTCACCATGCCGCCAAGAAGAAGGGATAGGCAAACACCCGATCCACCAGAGGAAAGGGAAATACAAAGAAGAAGAGGTAGGCAGATGCCTGACCCAGCCATGGCAAGAGAAATGCGTGATTTATGGGCCAAACTTGAGGACATGGAGACAACACAAAGGCGCACAGTTGGTGCTGGGGATCTTAGTGATTCCGAAAGTGAAAATGAAGTTGAACATGAAGAAAAAGAAATTTCAGCGGAAGATGCCGCAAATGAGCGCTTGATTAGAGCTGTCACAAGGATGGGTGCCAGGGAAAAAATGGACATCCCAATATACGAGGGAAACCTGGATGCTGAAGAGCTTCTAGACTGGATTAGAGCTCTGGACACTTATTTTGACTCTGAAGATGTTGAGGAAGACAAGAAGGTCAAACATGCTGTCACAAGATTGAAAGGACATGCAGCATTGTGGTGGGATGAACTACAAGCTGACAGACGCTGCAAAGGCAAGCAGAAAATCAAGAGTTGGGATAGGATGATTGAGAATATGAAGGAAAAATTCATTGCCAGGGATTACCAGATTACTCTGTTTCGAAGAATGCAAAATTTGAGACAGAAGCTGATGACAGTGAAGGAATATACTGAAGAATTCTACAGGCTAAACATCAGGGCAGGTCATCAGGAAAGCGATGATGAAAAGGTTTCCAGGTACATGAATGGCCTGAGATATGACATTCGGGATGAGATGAGCATGATGACCATCCGAACGGTGGAAGATGCTTATCAGATGGCTCTAAAAGCTGAAGAGAAGCTGAGCCGAAAATAAGGTCAAAGAGGCCGAGGCAGAAGTCAAGCCAGAGGCAAATCAGTTGCCCAGGATAGAAATTAGAAACACAAAGAAGATGGGAAGAAACCTCAGACTCAAACTGAGAGAGGTGGAAGCTCACAGAAAGGGCAATATGCTGGACAGAGAAGGCAGTATGTTGATCATAAAGGAGAGTATGCTGATAACAACATTTTTCCTCGTACTAGAGGTAGAGGAAGAGGAAGAGGTGGAGTGATAAAATGCTTCACGTGCGGAAAGGTCGGACACAAGTCTTATTAATGTCCAGACAAGAAGAAAGAGGAAGGAGAGACTCACATTGCCGAAGCGCAGAGGTGAAATGTTGAGGTAGAAGATGCTGAAGGCGGAAGATCGCTGATGATACGAAAAGTTCTCTTAACACCAGAGAAGGAGGTGGAAAATCTAGTACAAAAGAACAGTCTTTTTCGGACTGCTTGCAAAACCAAGGACAGGATATGCAAGGTCATTGTGGACAGTGGTAGCATGGATAATCTCGTTTCTACAGAGATGGTAGAAAAGCTGGAGCTAGAGACGATTGAACATCCAAGTCCATATAGAGTTTCATGGCTACAAAAAGGACATCAGGTAAATGTCACTAAACAATGTTTAGTTGAATTTAAGATAGGAGGATATAGTGATGAGATACTCTGTGATGTTATTCCCATGGATGTTTGTCATCTATTGCTGGGTAGACTGTGGCAATATGACAGAAATGTGATTCATGATGGGAGAAAGAACACATACACCCTAGAGAAGAATGGGAGAACTCACATGTTGCTTCCAATCAAAGATAAGGAGGTGAAACCTGAAGTAAGCAACATTGTACTTCTCATGAGTGTGAAGGAACTTCTTACAGAGGTTAAGAAGAAAGAGGAACCACAATTCATTGTGGTTAGGAAGCCAAATATTGTTTTAACCAGTACAAGGGTAGATGATTTACCAGAAGAGGTTCATAAGCTGTTGGAAGGGTTTGCTGACATAGTAGTGGACGAACTACCTCGTTCGTTGCCACCGATCATAAGTGTGAGTCATCATATTGATCTCATACCTGGAGCTAGTTTTCCAAACAAAGCTGCGTGCAGATTAACGCCGTAGGAGAATGAAGAGGTCAAAAGACAAGTCCAAGATTTATTGGACAAAGGTTTGGTCAGGGAAAGCTTGAGTCCGTGTGCTGTACCGACAGTACTCAGTCCAAAGAAATACAGAGGCTGGAGGATGTGTACTGACTCAAGGGAGATCAACAAGATAACCATTAGGTACATATTTCCATTTCCAAGGATGGATGATCTGATGGATTGCTTGAGTGGAGCAATTTTTTTTTCGAAGATTGATTTAAAGAGTGGATATCACCAGATTCGTATGAGAAAAGGTGACGAATGGAAGACAACATTCAAAACCAATGAAGGGTTATATGAATGGCTTGTCATGCCATTTGGGTTAACAAATGCACCGAGTACTTTCATGAGATTGATGAATGAAGTCCTCAAGGATTTCATCGAAAAATTTGTTATCGTATATCTTGATGATATATTGATTTTCAGTAAAACATAAGCTGAACATCTGAAACATTTGGCTACAGTAATGAAAAGGCTACAGCAAGAGAAGCTACTGATAAACATGAAGAAATCCTCATTTATGAAGACATAGCTCATTTATTTGGGTTTTGTTATTTCTGCAGATAAATTGAGGATGGATCCAGATAAAGTGGAGGTGATCAAGAATTGGCCATCACCGAAGAGTATATTTGAGGTGAGAAGTTTTCACGGATTGGCTAGTTTCTACCGGAAGTTCATCAGGAATTTCAGTGGAATTAGTGCACCGATGATGGACACAGTGAAGAAGAGACATAAGTCTTTTCACTGGACAGAAGAGGTTGAGAAAAGCTTCAATTTTTTGAAGAAGAAAATTACGGAACAACCAATTTTGGTGTTGCCGGATTTCAAAAAGACATTTCAAGTAAAATGTGATGTAAGTGGATTTGCAATAGGGGCAGTCTTGAGTCAAGAAGACATGCCGATAACATACTTCAGCGAGAAGCTGAATGAAGCAAAAGTGAAGTACTCCACATATGACAAGGAGTTCTATGCTATTATTCAGGCATTGAAGAAGAGGAGACACTATTTGATTCTGAAGGAGTTTGTCTTATACAGTGACAATCATGCTTTGGAATTTGTGACTCAACAAGAAAAGTTGAATCAAAGACACGTTAAATGGGTTGAATACATGCAGAAATTTACTTTTGTAATTAAGCATATTTATGGAATTGCTAACAAAGTTGCTGATGCTTTGAGCAGAAAATGTTTACTGTTGCAAGAGTTCAGAGTTAATACACTGGGGTTTGATGATCTCAGGGACATGTACAAAGATGATCCAGATTTTAAAGAGGCATATGGAGCAGCGGAGAATCCAATCCTTAGGGATAGAAGCCAATGGGAAGAATACATGATCCAAGAAGGATTACTATTTAAGGGTAATCAACTTTGTATTCCAAAATGCTCCACGAGGGAGAATTTGCTGAAGGAGAAACATAGTGGAGGATTGTCTAGACATTTCGGTCATGACAAGACGTTCGTAAAGTTGAATGAGTCATATTTTTGGCCAGGAATGCGAGCAGACGTCAAAATATTTGTAGACAGATGCAGAATTTGTCAGCATTCGAAAGGAAAGAGGTAGAATGCAGGACTTTATCAACCATTGCCCATACTTGAGAAGTCGTGGAATGCAGTCATCATGGACTTCATATTGGGGTTGCCGAGAACACAAAGAGGGTTTGACTCAATCTTTGTAATGGTAGACAAATTTTCTAAGATGGCACACTTCATACCATGTCAGAAAACCAGTGACGCAACTCACATTGTGAACCTATTTTTCAAAGAAGTCATTCTACTTCACGGCTTACCAAGGAGCATAGTTTCAGATCGAGACACTAAGTTCGTAGGACACTTCTGGAGAAACTTATGGAAAAAGCTGGGAACAAATTTATCGTTCAGTTCATCTTATCATCCTCAGACGGATGGATAGACAGAAGTCGTGAACAAGAGTTTAGGAGACTTGCTGAGGAGCTTAGTGACAGAACACCACAACCAGTGGGACAATATTCTGCCACAGGCGGAATTTTCTTATAATGATTCAATCAACAGAAGCACAAGGCAGAGTCCATTCCACATTGTTTATGGGATGCAACCAAGAGGGGTTTTAGAATTGAGAGATTCAAAACATAATGCGACTAGGAGCGCTAGTGCAGAGGATTTCGCAGAAGCGATGAAGGAACTTCACATCCAGGTGAAGGAGCATTTACAGAACTCGGGCCAAGAGTATAAGCGAAGGGTAGATCAACACAGGAGACAACTTCAATTTGAAGTTGGTGATTTGATTCTTGCACATCTGAGAAAGGAAAGGTTCCCGAAGGGGACATATAAAATACTGAAGATGAAGAAGATCGGACCATGTAAGGTCTTGAAGAAATTTGGAGCAAATGATTATGAGATTGAATTACCCGATGGGATCGAAATTTCTCCGATATTCAATGTCTAAGATTTGTACCCATACAAAACTGAGGAAGCAGGAACAAGGGATGAACAACCAGAGGTGCAGTGGACAAAATAGATGCCTGTTGTAGAGAAGCCACAGATGGAAAGCATACTAGACAAAAGAGTTAGCAAGAAGACCAGAAGAAAGGAATACTTTGAATACTTGGTCAAGTGGAAGGGACATCCAGTTGAATATGCCAGCTGAGAGAACGAAGCAACGATTCATAAGCATGGAAAGACCATGCGAGAGCTCATGGACAGGAGCCCATGAAATTTTTTAAGCGAGGGAGTATGATGCAGGAGCATCGCCAACGTCAAGCGAGCATGGGGCAAGCACCAACGCATTTTGGGCACATGATGAATTGTTCAAAAACTTTTGAATATGGATGCGCCAAACGTAAATGTAATAGTTAAGGAGAGGCGTACTTATAGATTGTAATTAGACCTTGAGAGACCCTCTCTCGTCTGAAAGAATAATAAGGCATTTATGTTAGTTAATTTTAGTAGGTAGCTTTGAATTCTCAGATTAGACAGTTTTAGGAGAGGAGGGAAAACAGATATAGACACCCTCATTGTATTATTGTATAATAGTGAAGAACATTAGCAAGAGAAGAGCATACAGAGCTAGAGTAGAGAAACTGTGTTTGAAAACCACCCATGTACAGAGATTTGAATTAATAGAAAGAGCTCCGATTAAAATTCATGGCATTGTATTTGTTTCTTGTATGTGTATGCTGAATGGTATGTTCATGGTTTTACTCTTTCTGTTATACATTTGCTTTCTATGCTGTGTATGAATGATTTCAGGATTATGTTTGAAGTCTAAGAGAGAAAGAGTTAGGAAATAAGTTTCAATTGTTTCTCTGTTTGAGCGAGAGTTCCTGCAAGGAGTGCAGTTGAATTGTTCGCAAGGAGTGCATTGACAAAGGGTTCAGAGGTTTGTCTCTAAAAGCTCAGATAGGATAGCTTTGTTCTCATTTCCTCAAAAGTGTAGTTAGACACAGGAGCCGTGCAAAGTGTGTGCAGGCCGAGTGAAGCTTTAGGGGTTTGTAACCTGAATGCCTTGTTGAGAGACTGCTACTACAGGGAGTACGCAGAGTCAAAGGGAGTTCAACACTTGAAAGTGTTTGAAGGTCTGCTGCAAGGAGTGCCAACAAGAGTTTTTTCTGAAAGACTTGAAGTCATGGAAAATCTCAGAAGGATTTGAACCTTCGAATTCATCGAAGGGAAGAAAGAGGATAAGTTCCTTGAAGAATTGAAAGGAGGTACAGTGACGTCGTGCTGCAGGAGGACAAATTCCACGCAGAGAAATATTTTGTTTAAATTTCGTGGAAGTTCTCAAGGGAAGAGATGGATGGTCAAAATTCTCCGTAAAGAATTTGCGAAGTCCCGCCAGCCGTCTGATCTGACAAGAGAAGCAAGGGGGTTACGACTGTTTCCAAAGATTCAAGCTCAAGAGATCATGAGCCGTCAGACCTCACTTAGATACCCGTCAGTCGTGGGATCTGATAGGAGTTGCACGGGGTTTAAACCCTCGCAAGCAGAGCGAAAGTCCCGAAAGGCATCGAGATATCGGGACTTTGGAATTCGGGATATCGGAAGTCTCGAGGACAGGAGATCAGGTCACTTCATAATGAAAACCCCGAATTCGATTTGAGCCGTCCATTCATTAGGACACATGGCAGAGATCAAGAACCCGTAGATATTTCGGCTACCGGGGTTTCGAGTTGACAGAGAAATTGTGACATCGGGGAATCGCAAGTCGCGAAATCATGAATTGAATCAGGACCGTCCGTCTGTTGAGACACATGGAAACGATCAAGAGTCTGTCGGCATTTCGCATGTCGGGACTTCGGGGATCAAGAGGACAGGATGCAGAGCATTTCGACATTTGATTTCGCAAAATCGTGAGATGATTGAGGACCGTCCATCATAGGAGGACGCGTGGCGGAAATCCAAGAGTTCGGGGAAAATCCCGATAGGAAATTCCATCGGCTTATCGGGGTTCGGTATTTTGCAAATCCTGAAGATAGGAGACCCGCACATTTTGGGAATGGAAGTTCTGAAATTGCGATAAGGAGAAAGATGAGATAGAGAGAGGAAAGGCCAAGTGTCATAATTTCGGGTTTCGAGGGTCTGAGAAGACAAGACACTTGGCCATAGGACTCGCGAAAACGCGAAGTCCGATCTTCGGAAGTATAAGGGGAAATTTCTCAAGGTTGTTGTGGGTGCAGATTTCCTGAAAGGGAAATAGAAGGGCTAGTTGGGCACTTTGGGCCGGAAGAGAGAAAAAGATCCTGCGCGGATCCTGATTTGTGGATCTAGGAGAAGGGGGTCTGCATCACGGATCTCTATGTCATAAAGGTCATTTTCTAATTTCCTTAGATACATTGAAATACTATGCAAAATCTATTCAATTTCTTCATTGTGTGAGGCATAGTCCAGTATCGAACGCTCGTGCTCATCTAGACGATGTTCAAGTATGTCATAAAACTTTTCGAAATACAACCCCTTTAAAATATCAACTTGTTCCTGGAACGCTTCTTTGGTGACTAACAAGGATTTGAGAATTAAGTTTGAATCTTGAACCTTGTTGGTAGTTCCGGCTAAGTCCATCTGGAGCAGGCTTGTGAATACATTTTCCTTTTCTGATATAACTTGTTTACATGATTTGACAATGAGGTGCAGGTTCTCAATTTTTTTTTGCCAGCATGCTTTTACTTTTTTGGTGCGCTTTGGGGAGGGGAGTTTCTCCTGTCTTCTTTTTAGTTCCGATGTGTTCAGGGCATAGTTGGCAAAAGGGTCCAGCACCTGATGAAAGAAAAGCTATTCATTTTTTAAATTCACCTCCAAATTTTCAAGCAAGTCATTGGCCTTCTTTCCGAAGGAAAATAAATTTTGCGATGTTTCCTAGGCTTCAGTAACTAGCTGCATTCTTTTGTTGATGTTGTTCTCTACAAGGGCTCTGGAGCATGCAAGGAGGGTAGAGGATACTTTCATCTTCACTTCAGTGGTAGAAGGCACGATTTTTTCTAAAGGACTGGCAAATTCTGGTGTTGCAATGAAAGCCTATTCAAATTCGTTGAGGCGGTGTTTCAGATTGGCATAATCTATCTCCATTCCTCCAATGGAATCACGAAGAACATCACTGGTTACCTGGTGAAACGAGCAGATTTTGGACAGGGTCATTTGGCTAAAGTCAATCTCTGTTCGAGATTTGCCTTTCCTGTTTGTTACATCTCTATTTTCAATGACCATACTTTTATATTGGTTGTAAAAAATAACGCTCTGGATTACGAAGGATTCATCTATGTCAAAAAATTCAGTGTCAGATATGTCCACCGCGGACGACCTAATTTTTTGCATCTGCTTAGCTTCAATTTCAATTTGCAGTTTTCCACTGTCAATTTTGGGTTCCTCGCGTGGCCTGCATTGTTTTTTCTCTTTTTCGTCAGTGGAACTTTGTGAGAACTATCAATATTTATGCGAGGAGGGTTCTTATCTCCTCCTCCGTTCGAAGATTTCTGGGTTTCTTTCTTACTGGGATGGACTGTCGAAGTGACGCTCAGTGGTGTTGTGCTCTTGGGAGTGCTGGCGGGGGGCTGGGTACTCTTCTCATCAGATACTTTACCATGTTGTCTGTACAATTCAGTTGCGCTTTGCAATGTCTCTGCGTCGCAATGGGTAGAAGCAGGATTGTTGTCGACATTGTCCCTATCTTGGGTCAGGTGTCTATGGATAAAAGAGGTGTTAAAGCCAAAACCTAGTAAATGTTCTCCAAAAATGCCATTGGGGTTGAACCCTTTTATCCTTTCAGCGTACGTTAGGTTCAATTTCTTGAAATGGGTGGAAAAATCGTCAATCTTGTTGATGTTTCTGCACATGAAGTCTCCGACTTTCCAGGGCAGAGGAATGAACTATTTTTTTTTCTTGTCATGGAAAAAATGCAACTAGTGGTTGTATTGCCTTGCTATTTTTGCAACAAACATCTTGTCCGTGATGTGGCATGGAAGGAAGGTAGGATTTTCCTTAGAGCCAAAGACCACGAGGAGACTGTGATTTTCCTTTTTCTCAAGTGTGCCCTTCTTGTTCAAAAACTTGCTTGCATGGCCAGACATTCACAGAGCATCCTTGCCTAACAATAAATCTTTGAAAACTGAGACAAAGCCATTAAAAACTTCATAAAAATAATGGGAGGCCTTGTGTCTCCACAGGGCGTCGTGCCAAAATGTTACTAGGTCGAATCCACAGTTTATTTTATTGGAAAGAGAAAGTTTTGGAAACGGGAAACAATACACAATTGCAAAAATCAAGTAGGATGACATATAAAATTTATTCGATTCTTTGAATCCTGACAACTAGGAACAAAGTTCAATGGAGATTATCTTTCCCCAATCGAAAATGTATTGTTCCTTGACTGTGAAATACAAAATATAAATAATTATATGGGAAATGCTAGTTGTGGATGCCTGTCCCGTTATTCTTGTAAATAGCCAAGCAATTTTCTTGAATGGATTTCTAAAGGAACTTACCTGGAGCCTTGTGATATCTTCAGGAATTGTTGTCGGGTCTTCGAGGAAGTCGGCTAAGATGTCCAATCCATTATGATGTTTTTCTAGAAACTGCTTTCAATCTTGTCCTCTGAACGTTAATGTTGGTTTCAACAATTTCAACATCTCACGGAAGAGCTGAGGTGACAAAGAAACAAGAGAATGGTCGCGCAGTGGAATAATTATTTGGCCTGGAATATATTTTTCGGCGCACCAAGAGACCACATCCTTACAATCAAAAACCTCAGGGACGCAACCTGCACGAGTGATTCCGGAGGTCCAAGTCACTTCGTTCTGGGCAGAACAAGATGAATAGTAAAATTATGCCCTGGACCACTGGAACCTTTGGTCCTCTTCTGCGAACATATTTACTGTATCTCCAAAAAATCGCTGTCAACCCGCTTCCATAGGTCTACAAAGACATTTATTTTTTCCATATGATGAATGAAATGAAAGGTTGGAAGGGATAATATAACCCTGCACAAATTTTGGTCGAAAGCGTGTGAATGGGAGATGTCCTCGAGACTTTCGTTGATTAATGACAATTTGGACGACTGTTGCATGATGCGTTGTTAACATTAAACACTACTAATTACATATATTGAAATGCAAACATGGTGGATATTGCAATGAGCGATTAAGAATTGCAGATTTCTTGAGAAGCCCAACACGACGACGCGTGTTGGAGATGAACAATAGGATGGGACAAAATAAGTTTCCTCACATCTTGGTTTAATGTGTAATAATGGGATATCTCCTCGAGTTTTTCACCCATTAATGACAATGTTGACGGTTCCTGCATGGTGACCTGTTAGCATCAAAGGTTTCTAATTGCATAGCAAGAAAGTAGAGAGGTCATGGGCAGGGGAAAAAAACCACTACAAAATAGGGTTGCAAGGTACAACTGTTGAAGGTGAGGGCGCCATGGTCAAATTGTATGTCTCAGAACTTTTTGATTGCAATACGCGTAACCCGCCAACTGTGGTGATAAAATTGGCTAAGTATGGAGAGAAATAACAGTCGGTCGGAGGAGTCGTGTGATTATATAGATGGAGATAAAGATATCTCAACCCACCAACGCTAGAACTCGTGTTTATAGAAAGGAAACTATGTATATAACCATAAAGCGATAATACAAGGGAAGAAGAAAAGGGAAAAAGGACCAACGAGTCTGCGGTGGAAATGTAAATCACGGAAATTTTGAGTGCAATATGCATATCAGGGAAGAAGCAGTAGACTTCCAATGCGCTAACCTGAAAAACTGACTAAGAATTTGAGATTTCATGAATCCGTGAACAGGAGGATCCAAAATAGGGTCAGAGGTCTGGATGGTCAAATTGTATTATTCAAAACATTTGAATGCACAATCTGTAACACGGAAGAGGGGATGATGTCGGAACCCAGTACTCAATTTCTATGTTGCGAATGGCTGGATGCGAACTGTTTCTTATTGTTGTGTGCATCTGTCACTTGTAAGAGTCATTAGTAAGAGCATAGCAAATGTATATTAGGAAGCACATTTGTCAACCGTGGTATAGTGAATCTTGCGAGTTCGAGGAGCATGTGATAGAATTGTAGATTGCCAACACAACAACCATGGACATAAAATTGCCTAAGGTGTGATTATATACATGGAGATAATGAGAGCCATAATACAGGGGAAGAAGAAAAGGGAAAAATAAGTCAGCGGTGGAATTGTAGATCAGGGAAATTTTGAATACAAGATGTGAACCCGGTAGTCAATTTGTATATTGCGGAGGATTAGAGTAAATAATTTGAATGCATAATTTGTAACACGGAAGAGAAAATGATATCGGACCCACACATGTGTCCAGTTGTCAGTACTAAGAGGTAATTTAGTATTGAAAATAATATTTTAGATTCTGTTAAATACTTCATACGGATTAGTATCTGTAAACAATGACAATCTCCACCCCACCAGCCTTGCATTCTGTGTGTGAATTTGTATATCGCGGAACTTGAAGGAATATTTGGAGGACACAGAAAAATAGAAGTGCAATGTCGAGTCAGCCAGTCCACAACTCCACTTCTCAATTTGTATATCGCGGAAATTTGGGTGCTATTTGTAACACAGGCAACAATGGAGGGCCAATTTTGAGCCCGCCTGCCTGAGAACCCATGATCAGAAATGTCGATAGGTATGAAAAGGAACAATTTCCGATTCAATTCTCCAAGCGAGGATATAGATGTAACTGAAATTGGTCCCAATGTGGCAACCGTGGACATAAAATTGGCCAAGTATTGAAAGCAACAACGGTCGGTTGGATTTTTCGTCTGATTGTATAGATGGAAATAAAGATATGCCAACCCGCCAACACTGGAGCTGCATATTTCGTGATCCTGCCAAAAGGAGGATCCAAAATAGGCTGAGAAGGTATCCATAGAGGAGGTGAGGCCCAAACCTTCTAATTGTATTTCTCCGAACATTTGAATGCATAATCTGTAAGACAGAAGAGCAGGCGATGTCCGATAGTCAATTTGTATATTGTGGAGACTGCAATTCCAACTGTTTCGCACCTCTGTGTCCAGTTGTCACTAATAAGTGCTAATTTAGTATTCTAAATAAATTTGTAGATACTATAAGATACTTCATAGGGATTGGCATCCATAAACAATGGCAATCTGCACTCCGCCATTTCTGCATTCCGTGTGTCAATTTCTATATCGCGGAACTGGGAGTGTTGTTTGGAGGACACAGAACAATAGAAGTGCAATGTTGACTCAGCCAGTCCGTAGATTTTCTTGTCAATTTGTGTATCATGGAATTCTGGGTGCTATTTGTAGGCTACAGAACAATGGAGCCCCATTTTTGAGCTCACCTGCGTGCCCGAGAACTCGCGATCGAAAATGTCGCTAGGTATGGAATGCGGAATTTGTGCATGCTTTATAGAATATCGTGTCCATATTTTATAGTCCCATAATACATGGGAAGAAAATAAGGGAAAAAGGACAGAGGTGTTGGCAGTGGAATTGTAGATAATATACAGGAACAAGAGAAGGGAAACATAACTAAGTATCTCGCAGAAGAACATCAAGGTTCACAAGCGTCGGCCCTGCAGCGGTGGGCATAAAATTGGCTAAGTATGGAAAGGAATAGTGCTCGGTCGGATCCGTCGTGCGAGGATATAGATGAAGATGTTAAAGCATGAATTGCAGATTACAGAGGTATCTTTCCTACCACTTTGTCCACTTGTCACTAGTAAGAGCATTGTTGATGTATATTAGGAAGGATGCGAAGTTGCTAGGGATGGAAAGCAACAATAGATACTTTGAACGAAGTCAATGTGTATGAGGAACCCGCGGTGAAATTGTAGATCACAGATCTTTTCAGTGCAAGATGTATATTGCGAAACGATAAGCAGCTGGGTTTGCAAGCGCAGACCCCGCAGTGGTGGGCATAAAATTGGCCAAGTATGGAAAGGAACAAATCACCGACATTGTTTCGTTGCAACATGTATATGATGAAACAGGGGACATAGGTGCTGGGTACCGCAAACCCGGGGCCTGGTGCCCAGATAACTAGGCAAGTATTGGCCAAGACAAAGTTATGATATCTATTTCATTATTTTTCATACTAGCATCTATCAATGAACAAAGTTTTCATATTTATCTGAATAGTATTCATAGTAATATATATTAATGGATTGGTTCTTTCAAATGCAAATGATCTCCCAATCTGCAAGATGCTTCTCGTCTTGCAAATTTCGCTGGAACCTCAAAAATTTTGACTGCAACATGTACATAGCGCAACAAGAAACATGAATTTGCATTGTGGTCTCAACGACATAAACTCCTTATCATCTATTCATCTTGTATTCATTGCAATGAGATCAACAAATGCCGACTCTCCATAAACATCAATATCTAAATTAAATTAAATGCAATCAAAATTTGGTGTGACTTTTAAGTAATTAAAGCATAAATTGCAGATTATGGAAGTTCTTAGGTTGGAAGATGTATATGATGGAACAAGGGACATAATTGTTTAATACCACAAACCCAAACATAATTGCCTAAGCTTTGCTGAAGAGGAAGTTTTTTTGTATTTATTCCAATACTACTGATATTAGTGTATATGCACATATATTATCAAATAGAAGAAGCTGTAATATATCCAACAAACTTCACAGGAACATTGCGTCAACAGTTCAACCGCCTTGTCGTTACTCATTATTAATTATATTCACAGAACTTGAAGAATGGGAGCAGCATGGGTCCTCCAATTTCTTTCTTTAAATACAGGGCCGCCGCCACATAAGTATGGCCTATGAAAAATTATTCTTAAATGTAAAATGTAAACAAAGAACATGCCAGGTTTTATTTAGATTGAAGTACTGGGCAGCAGAAACAAAACCTTGTGTTTCATGTTTAACCACACAGGGGAAGAAGGTAAAAAATACAATTAAAACAAATACTAGAAATTGGAAAATACTGTTAAAAAATAAACTGAAATTATTCTATATTCAAATAAGGTGGGTTACAAAATACAACCGAGGCTATTTTTGACAACGACTGTGATTTTGCCTACCGTCGATCAATTTAAAATATTTACATTGATGAAGCTTCTTCACAGTTTTGTACTTAATCAGTGTTGCCAAGTACATCTATCCCACTTTTTTGAATATCTTCTCTCTTCCAGATATAGCCTGCTTGCAATGCCTGTTTATTCAACATTCCATTCTTTGTCAAGTATTAATTTCCCTCTGTTGTTGAAAAGTTGGGGTTTAAGGTGCTTTGCTTGCAATGTTCCTGACCCTTGACATCCGAGACAAATTACAAAGGTCATTCAGGTCGATTTCAAAGTGGAAGGAGTCGTTCAATGTCACAACAGCTAAAGCAACGAAAAATAATTCAAATACGTAGTGATTGGTATTCTCCCTATATTCGATCATCTGTTTGGTTGAGAAGCCTGCTTGAGGATTTGTATGTGGAACTTCTTTGCTTTATTACAATAAATTGGAAGGAACGTCCAACCCAGATGAAAAAAGAAACTCTGTTGAGGTACATAACTTCTTCGGGCAGTAGAGGTGTGGCAAGTGCATCAAATGCTATAGAATGCACCAGAACAGGTCTGGAAAGTGTATTAAATGCTGCAGATGGCATCATAATATATCTTTCTTCATATTTATGGAGATATGGTGGCCCACAGAAAGGTATGGAATGTTCAGAGGTGACGCCAAATATGTAGAGTCTGCAACTACATCCAAAGGAAACTGAAAAAACTTTCACAAAGAACATATCTTTCTGTCAAGTCGGCTACCAGACCCACATGCAGGTCATCATACTCTGAAATAGAAACTTTTGCAGTGATAATATGTCATTTTATCCACCCATACAGTTTCTGCTACCCGCCTCCGAGGTAGACAAATACTTGTGCAATCTGTACAACTTGATACACTTGCCAAATCTGTGTTGTTGGAAGAAGCTATATACTTAAACGAAGAACTATTTTGCACCTGACCTCAAAATCCATTACAATTCCCAGCAATAAAACAAAGAAGTTCAACCAACAAATCTCCAACCAACATTTTCAACGAACCAAAGCATCGAACACAGGGAGAACACCAACCAGAACATACTTGTTCTGTTTTTTTCGTCCTCTCTGAGTTTCTCTTTGTATAACAAAGTTTTGTTTTTACTCAAAGCTCACGTCACATAAAACTAGGCTCTATTCTTTCATCTGCTCTTCAATCACATCTCTAAGTTGTCTTACATGTGCATGACCAGGAACATTAGAACGAAGGCACCCTAAAGCACAACTCTTTGATCATAGAGAGAAATGGCAATAAGTATTTAAAAGCAAGGCTGGATGGTCTGCCGTAGATTTTGTGTTGATTTGTTTTAATGACAGATGTTCTCGATATTTTCACTTATTAATGCCAATCTTTTTGAATATGTACGCTCAATAGTGACTACCAACACGTATTAAAATTCCCATATCCGAGCAGATTCTGAAATCTTACATCTACGATATGCACAATATTAAAGAGGGACATGACATCAAGGCCTTTGTGGGTGACACGTTCGTGAACTTTGCCGAAGCTTTTAAGAAAACTAAAACTGCACAAGCAAAAAATAAAATAAAAAGTATTTCACAAATTCAAAATGCAGGCAAAAAGAAATTACTAGATCCCATAATATTCGCCTATCTATTCATTTTAATGGGAGATGTCCTCCAGTTATTAAAACCCATCATTTCGAAATGCACAATATTAAAGAGGGACATGACATCAAGGTCTCTGTCGCCGACACATTCGTGAACTATGCTGAAGCTTTGAACAAAACTAAAACTGCACAAGGAAAAAAAAAAATAAATTCGCAAATTTAAAATGCAGGCAAAAACAAATTACCAGATCCCATAATATTTGGCTGTCTATTCATTTTAATTGGAGACGTCCTTGAGCTTTCCAGTTATTAAATCCCATCTTTTTGAACCTGTCTTCTCAGTTCTAACTTTTCAAAGCATATTTAATGTGTATTGGGAAGCACAGAAGGTAGCGGGGATGGAGCCCTATGTAATAGACGTTATTACTATTGTTCTGTTTTTGTTAACGAGCGTATGTAAAATGTATGCAAAGAAAATTAATTCGAGAATGATAGTTGTTTTGTAGGAGCCCTTGAAATTCAAATAGTGCACAAGCTCGATTTTCATTTTGTATATCTCGGAACTGTCCGTGCTATTTGTAGGACACAGAAAAACAGTGTTAGGATATTTAGACAGTTAGGAATTAGTTAAGATCTACTTGGTCTAATATGTCGTTAGGTAAAAGTGTGTTTCTTTAGTATGCATTAGTATGCATTTGTAGTTAGGCAATCCGACGGTCACGATATGTTCC
>JZKD02S1628876.1:55874-75430 GCA_000966675.3 Picea glauca
CGAAAGAGAAGAGAAACAAGCTGGAACCTTCAGGAAAGAAGGGAATATTTGTGGGATACTATGAGGTCTCCAAGGCCTTCAGAATCTATATACCAGGTCACCGTCACATTGAGATTAGGAAGGACATGACTTTTGATGAAGATGCAACACTTAAAAAATCAAGAAGATGCCATCTTGAAGAAGTATATGAAGAGGAACCCGTAATCCCCAGGACTGCTGAACTAGTGAGGGAGGTTCCCAGAGCTGCTGAACCAGTGAGGGAAGTCGTAACTTCCCTTGATGAGGAATTACTAGAAGATCATGACATGATGGAAGTTCAAGAACCTCCTCAGATGATGATCCTTCATAAAAGGAAGCCAACTTGGGCTAGAGAGCTTATTCAAGATGGAGAGAAGTACGGTGTTCCCCAAGGAACTACGAGACAGGTGAAAAGACCAAAGCCATTCTCCAGTTATACATCTTTGATGTGTGATCTTCTAGAAGAGGAGCCTACCTACTTTGAAGAATCCATTCATAGGAAAGAATGGGCGGATGGCATGACAGAGGAATACCAATCCATAATGAAGAACAGTGTATGGGAAATAGTTCCCAGACCGAAGAGTAAAGATGTGGTATCCTCCAGATGGCTCTTCAAAAGAAAACATGCTGCTGATGGAAGTATTGAGAAGTATAAAGCAAGATTTTTCGCTCGTGTCTTTTACCAGAATGAAGGCATTGACTATGAAGAGACATTCGCTCCTGTGGCCAGATACACTTCGATCAGAACCATCATAGTTCTTGCAACTAAGATGAAGTGGAAGCTGCACCAGATGGACGTGAATACAACTTTCCTAAAAGGTATCATCGAAGAGGAAGTGTATATAGAGAAACCTCAAGGATTTGATGTTGAAGATAGGAAGTCTCATGTCTACAGATTGAAGAAAGCCTTATACAGATTGAAGCAAGCTCCTAGAGATTGGTATGGCTGTATAGACAATTTCTTGACGAGCTTAGGATTTACCAAGAGTAAAGTAGACTCTAACCTCTACTTCAAGGTCATGAACGATGAGCCAGTAATATTACTACTATATGTGGATGAATTATTCTTAACTGGAGAAGAAAATCTCATCACTGCATGTAAGAAGAGACTTGCCTCATAATTTGAAATGAAAGACCTTGGCCTAATGCATTATTTCTTAGGTCTTGAGGTATGGCAAAGTCCTGAGAGGATCTTCCTTAACCAAGGGAAGTATACAGTTGAAATCCTGAAGAGATTCGACATGTTGGAGTCCAAGTCCATGAATACACCCATGGAAGCGAAGCTGAAGTTGCTGGTCAACACTTCGTCAGAGTTGATTGATGCCACACTGCATTGACAGATTATTGGATCGCTGATGTATCTGACAAACACCAGACCAAGATTTTTTTTTCCTGTGAACACCTTGAGTCAGTTTCTGGTAGAACCCAAACATGTTCACCTAGTGGCTGCAAAACATGTGATGAGGTACCTTAAAGGTACAATAGATTGTGGTCTCATCTATGATGGAGATCATGATTTCACATTGAGTGGATATACTGATGCAGATTGGGCAGGAAGTGTTTCTAAGAAAAGCACTTCAGGATGCTGTTTCAGTTTCAGATTAGCTATGATTTCGTGGTAGAGTAGGAAGCAATTCAACATTGCTCTCAGCACAGCGGAAGCATAATACATTACTGCATGTTCTGCCAGCTGCGAAGCTATATGGCTTCGAAAGTTGCTGACCGATCTATTTGACCTAGAGATGGAAGCAACCACGATCCTATGTGACAACCATAGCTGCATAAAGATGACAAAGAATCCTGTATTCCACGACAGGTCAAAGCACATAGAGATCCGATATCATTACATCCATGACATGGTGCAGAGAGGAGCCTTAAATATCCAGTACATTACCATGAATGAACATGTTTCTGATGTGTTGACTAAGAATCTATCTCGTGTAAAGTTTGAGCACTTTCGATATAAGATTGGTATAGTCCGAATGGACCTTCCTCGAAAGGGGGAGTAGTTGCTGTGATGAGACATCTCTTGCTTTCGACCAAATGGTTGTGACATAAAGCAAGATGATGTGATATGACTAGCACTGAGCTTCCGGCTGGATAGTTGTGACATAAAGCCAGTCTAGTATCCTACTTCTGACCTGTTGGTTGTGACATAAAGAAGGACAAGTACCTTGCTTCTGACCTGATGGTTGTGATGTAAAGAAAGATGATGTGATGTGACTAGTACTATGTTTTCGGCTGGATAGCTATGACGTAAAGCCAGTCTAGTATCCTGCTTCCGACCTGTTGGTTGTGACGTAAATTAGGACGAGTACCTTGCTTCCGACCTGATGGTTGTGACGTAAGGCAGGATGAGCATCTTGCTTCCAGCTTAACAGCTGTGACATAAAGCAAGACGATGAGATGAGACTAGAACTGTGCTTCCGGCTGGATAGCTGTGATGTAAAGCCAGTCTAGTATTATTATGATGAGCTAGCTTCATGCTGTGATGATGATGATGATGTATTAGTTTTACACTAATACATATTGATGCATATGATGATTGCATTCCTTTGAGAATGACAATGCTGTCGATGAAGAAAAATTTTGATGATTTATAGATACGCCAGTTAGTGTTCCAAGATGATATTGATGATGTTGTCCTCTCACCCACTTGATGTTGTTGATGATAAAGGCCTCTCTCTCTCGCATGATGCTGCTGAAGAATACCCTTCTTGTTAAGGGGGAGTGTTNAAATAATGTAACTACAAAGTGTATTCTTATTATTATTTGATATATTATTCATTGGATCAATCCCCATTGCGGATTGATCATGTCGGTTATTATAAAGGACCAAATCCCCTTTTGCGGATTGGTCAAAAGATAATTTTAATAGGCAGAATAAGAAGTCGGCCCCAGAAGATATTAAAGAGGCCCCAAAATATAATAAAGGTGGTTATAACCACCCAGTTGGAGAAGTTGTCCCTACCAGTGAAGAGACACTTCACACGTGCCAGTCTTGTATAAATAAAGAGGTTAGTGCCTCACTTAGACACACAAATCACTTGCTCATCGAGAGACAAGTTTCAGATCTGCAGTTAGAGATGAAGGAGAGAGAGTGGCGCATCTTTGGGAGAGTATATTTTGTATTAGTTTGAGTTATCTCTTGGCATTGTATTGGCTATCTATAATAAGGAAGTTTTGTTGGGTTTTCTTCCCCTAGAGGGTTTCCCAGGATAAATGCTCTGTCTATTGTGATTATGTATTTCTCAGTGATCTTGTATTATGCTATTGTTATCTATTGAATGCAAAGAACTATAATAATGGCTTAAACATTAACAATTTTTTCTATCTTTCTTTGTGGATCTATTGTGTATTCATTATTTGTGGTGATTATTGGTAGATCTATTCAATTTCTCAACAGAGAGGATTTGTAGAGATATCACTTGATATGTGTGAGCACATGGTTGTAACCAAATGAGACATTTGTGGATCTAGGAGAGATTTGTGGATATAAGTTATCTTAAATTTTTGTATAATAGGAGTGCCTCCTCCATTTCAAAGGGAGGACTCCTGGAGCATTGTGTCCAACTTATGATGGAATAAGAATCAAGCTTTCTTTCAGTTTCCATTCTCTATTTTATATTTAGAATGCTTTAGTTTATGTGTTACTTTGTTCTTGGGAGAATTGAGCTCACTCCAAATAGATCATAGTAGCATTTTCTTCTTGTTCTAATGATTTGAATAGGTTTATATGATTTATTGTTTTTATTAGAATTATTTGAGGATCTTGATTGTTGATAGGTTATTTGAAACATTACGAGAAGACCTCTTGTAAGGGAGCTAGTGTTTTCATTCCTACAACAACTACGCATTTTTAAGTGTATTTATTTTCAATGCATGAGTGTTTACTTGATGATCTTGATTGTTGATAGGTTTTGTGAAACATCACGAGTGGACCTCCTGTAAGGGAGCTATTGTTTTCTTGCCTACAACAACTAAGTCTTATTTAGTGGAATGGAAGAGTTAGGATTTGATTGAATTTTCTTATATTAGAGTTAGATGCCTACTCCTGCATATATTTTGCTAGCATCATCACAAGCTTACGAGCATCCCTGGTTGATAATTAAATGAAAGCAATTTAAACAATTGAATTTCCCTACATAAAATTCGACGAGGAATGCAGATAAATCCTTGAAACATTGGCGAGAAAAGAAGATAACTCGCCGAAACATCAGTGATGAATGAAGATAAATCACCAAAACATTGATAATAAATGAATATAACTTGAACGCCGACGAGAAAGAAACATATTTTATCAGAGAAGAGAAAACATATTTTATCGACAAGGAAGAAAGATCTTTATCGGTGAGAAGGAAAGATATTTTATCAGAGAGAAAGAAAGATATTTATCAAAGAGAAGGAAAGATCTTTTATCGACGAGAAATAAAAATCTTTATCGGTGAGAAGGAAATATATTTTATCGACGAAGGAAAAAAACCATGCACTGATATATTGGCGAAGGAAATATATCGTGCAAAAATTTTGGCGAGGAAAGAAGATCCAACATTGATACATTAGCGACAAAAACACATCTAGTGCCGAAACGTCAACAAAAGAGAAAGATCTTGATCGCCGATAAGAGAAGAAGAGAAGAAAAGAGAGAAAGAAAAGAAATGAAGATAAAAGAAGAAAGGAAGAAAAGAGAGAAGAGAAGAAAAATAAAGAAAATAAAAGAGAGATAGAAGAGAAGAGGAGGAGGAGGAGGAGGAGGAGGAGCAGGAGGAGGAAAGGGAAGGAGAAAAATGACAATTTACCAAAAAAGAAAACAAGTTTAGAGCCAAAAAATTGTTTTAGCCATAACAAGAGCAGTTTAAATCAAATTCAGATGAAATTTAAGGGGTGTGTTTATAGTGGCTAGGGATACAAGAGTTCCACTGAGGGCCCCTGGCCAATTCTGCTTCCAATTTTTGAAAAATGCAAATTAGTGGCTTTTGAAGATTTGGGTAGTGCCCAATTTAGAGATTCATTCCATAGTCATGGATATGGTTTCAATATGTTCCATAATGATGGAGTTCATTCCATAAATCAAATCAATGCTTGAATGGCTGCATTGGAAATATACCTATACCTAAAGTGATCCTTTTCTTCCAAGTAAGATATGGTAGGTAGATCATGTATGTACATATTTTGTTTATTCAGTTAAGGTCTTGCACAATAAGGAAGTCGTTAAGTGGAAACAATATTTGAAGATAACTCCATGGAAGAAGAAAAATTACATAAAATCTATTTTGAAAAATTACATAAAATCTATTTTGAATATGAATCCATAGCCCAATGGAGAAGGTGGTTGGTTTTCAGATTCTGGGTTCTCACTAAGCCGCAAGGGGTCACTGTCCCGCAGTTGGAGCGAGTTGTTGACCAAAAATTGGCCATTTATATTTTCCCTCTCCTGGAATAATAAAAAACATTGATATAAACAAAAGACAATTTTTGAATGAGAACAAATTCATTGCGTAGTCCTTAGTCTCAACTTTGCCACACATTTTTCGGATTCAAAATCTGAGTTTGTATGCTCAAGATATCCAAGTTTGCGTTTAAGCGATAAAAAAAAGTGCTTTCTTCAATGTGTGAAAAAGATAATTTTCTTGGAATAATGATCATTCGTTATGGAACCATTCATGGCTTGGATCATCTCTTGGTATACATATTCTTAGATCATCTCTCTATATACATCTTTCTATACTTATTTTATTTCCATTACTCTTATGTTTTTCCCACACTTATAATTTTTCTTGTTTACCCTCTCTTATATTGCACCTCTCTCCTCTCTTATAACCTCCAAAAGCTTAGTTTTATTTTTATTTTCTTATCCTGTTACCCCTCACTACACTCTTCCCTTGCCCCATTTCATTACCCCAACACTTAGTTTTATTTTTTATTTTTTATTTTTATTTTTCATGAGGGAAGACTCACTCATTACCCCCCTCTCTTCCCGTACCCCGCTAACCCACTTACCCACACCTCCTCACATCTCCTCACCAATCCTTATTTTTTTTAAGTCCTCACGAAATCCGTTACCCCCTCACCTCCCTCACTCGCTCACCCTGCGAGTTCGCTACCTACAAAATACCCCCCGCTCCCCTTACCTCCACTACCTACATATTTCCCTCCCCCCTAACTCCCTAACCTTCTCCCTATACTCCCCCCGCCCCCCTCACTTAAACTTCCGTTCATTTTCCAACACTAAACCCATTTTCCACTTATTTTATTCCCCAGTGAATAAAACTCTTACATATTGTAGCTTATGGAGGAATGCCACATGGAATTCAATAAGATTATTACACATGGAAATTTTATGAGAGTGACACATGGCACATTCTTATTGGATACATATGGCATATTTTTGACTTATCATACAAAGACACATGGCATCTCATCATTGGTGACATGTGGCAGCATACCAGTGGTGATAAATGACAATATTTGTTTGGTACATCAACATGGCCGACTCATCAATGTTGAATGGGCAGATTGGAGGTTGATTTGGGAAGTAAAATTTGTATTTTATTATTTAATTTCCAAGGGGGGTCGAACCCTTTAAACTCCAAAGTCCTGTCTTTTTATGTTACTTGTTAAGTGTATATTACACTTAACACTATATGCCATTGTATACCAAACACTCCCATGCATGTGGGATAAATTCTATGAAGAAAAAAGTCAATTTTTCATGGAGAAAAATGAAATTTGAGCAAGGGCCCACATTTTCCCATCAATTTTGATCGATGGTGGCTGAGTCACGAACTTCTGAAGGCCATATCTTGAGCTTTGGGTGTCAGAATCGTGAAAAATTTATACCGTTGGTAAGGATTTCGATGAAGAAGATGAAGGTACATGTTAGAAGGGATGAAAGTGGCCATATTTTTCTGATAAATTGAAATATCAATAAACTTCATGTTTAATGGGTCTGTGACATAACTCAACTTCATGAGCTCATATCTTGAGATCCAGGTGAAGGATTTGGGAAAAATTTACATCGTTGGAAAGATAAAATAATGAAGATCACATCTGAAGTGATTTCCATAGCTGAAAAGTTGATTATCACTTACAAAAAATTAAAACAATGTCCCCCTCTTTGAAAGAGAAACTAATTAAATTTTGAAAATAAAAGTTTAATTAAAAACTTTTATTAAAAAATGAAAAGGGCCCATTTGGAATATTCAAATATTAATGATGTAAATTTATTAATGAGTTCTTAATGAAGAATTAATTAAAGGGAATACTTCAAGAAGAAAAGTGTACGATAAATTCAAGAAAGGAAAAACCTTAACTACCCAAGTAGTTATAGGATCTAATTTTTAAAGAGAAGAAGTGATTCATCAAGTGTTCCATAATCAAAATTATCAAAGGGCCAATGCAAAATATCAGAGGACGAAGAAGGTACAACCATGAATATACAATCAATCTTCTAATCAATGAATATAGATGATCTAGGTGGATATCGGTGGCCACACACCTTTTCCAACTAGCTCAAAATAGTTTTTTTGGCAATTTGGCAATGTACTATTTTTAACAGTTTTAACTTCCGGGGCCATTTTGAGGGCCTAAATGAATATTTTTTGAGATAGATATTCTCAATGATTTCCAAAAGAATTTTTGATCCCCCTAAATGAATCTCCTTGACGATACCTTTCCAACGGGATATCATATGCCTAAAACGGAGATCGTATGCAAAAGTTACGACCCCGGGAAGTTGATGAACTAACTTACCCAGACGGGGCCCACATGAATTTTGGCGCTTCATCTCCTAGGGTTAATTTTTTGGATGTCTAGGGTTTTTGGAATTCTTGTTTATTGTAAAAAGTCCTTCAGAGCCTCATTGTAGTTATCTTCTTGCGAATGAGCACAACCGTCACATCTCTTCTCAGAGATAAGGCGCCACCATTCCAACAAGCTTGTTTCCGCTGCATTTTACAATTTCAACTTATTTCCTTGTTGAATAGAAGACCAATTTTACTATATCTCTGTTATTTTGTGTTAAGAACCTGTTAATAATATATAGTCATTTCATTCTGCTCATAAAATCCGGATCAGTGGTATCAGAGCGGTCTTCTCCTTGTCGTCTTAATGCACGTTCCCAACGAGGTCGGAGTACAAAGAGTTGGGTCTCGAGCTTGTTTCTCTTGAGGACAAAGATCTCGCACGCCCAAGCGACCTCTCATGGCAAGAGAAAATAAATATGACAGGACATGAGATCCTTTAAAACTGTTGATTGAGGAATCCCTCACGCAACAAAGTAACAAGATGATGGATAGTTTCGCACAAATCCTTCAGCGGCTACCAACGGGCGATGCATCTTCTTCGAGCGGAGGTGCTACCCCCTTCAAGGTACAAATAAAATTCGATATTCCTATATTTGAAGTTCAGATAGAAAAAGATGTTGTAGACAAGTGGTTGAATCTACTAAAAGGGTATTTTTCTGTCCATAACTTTTCGAATAGAGAAAAGATTACTTTTGCGCTCCTCAAAGCCGTTCCCCATGTCAAATATTGGTGGGAAACTTTATGTGAGAAAAAGGAAACATAGGAACCCTCATTATTTATATTCATGGCCATCTGGGAGTCCTTCAGGGATGCTATTAAGGAACAATGCTACCCTATTGGAATTTATGACGACTTGTATACCAAATGGACCACACTGCGGTACGAAAGAGACCAAGCAGTGCCAGATTTCACAAATATCTTCCATAACTTGCGCACCAAGCTGGGTATCAAAGATTCAGAGAGACATATGGTGCTCAAGTATCGTGGCACTTTGCATAGATGCATCTATACTGAAATGGAATTTTTGGACATCTCATCCTTGGGCGCGGTCTACCGATATGTCGTCAAAATCGAGCAGAAGATCAAACAAAAGACACGGCAATTTGGGCCTGGGAACCCCACACAAAAAAATCCAGGAAAGGGCAGCCCCAACCCACGGAACAAAGGACAGAGAAAATATGGAAAGTATCAGGACAACCAATCCAAGCCATAGGCAAAGAACACTGAAAAGACAAAGAAAGATACCGGAAAGTGGTGCGATTTCCATAAGAACCCTTGGCATAACACTACTGACTGCCGCTCAAAGAAATTGTTGGTGGCTGAAGGAAAGCCTCTAACTTAGATGTGGGTTCTGACTTTGAGCCCGAACCAGAAAGGGGAAGATGGATCATTGACGTGGAACCTAGTGCCACCGTTGCTACCACCAAGCTCTAGCCCGGTGAACCAGATGAGCCAGAAGAAGGAGAACACCTCTTCCATTTAAAGATGTAGGTAAAAGGCACCCTGCTACAATTCATCGTTGATAGCGGTATCTAGAAGAACCTCATCTCAGCAGAGGTCGTCAAGTGACTGGCCTTGCCGACAACGCCGCACCCATAACCCTACACCATTAGATGGCTCCACCAAGGAAGCGATCTCCGCGTTAGCCAACAATGTCGATTGTCATATGACATCAAGCCCTTCAAAGGTGAGGTATTGTGTGATGTTTCTTCTCTCGAAGTTTGTGATGTTCTTTTGGGCCAACCTTATTTATGGAAACGTCATGTTGTGTATGAATCTAGGCCTCATAGTGCTATTATTACCTTGAATAGGAAATTGTACAGGATAGCTGAGGCAGTCCTATCGAGTGCTATTTCCTTTATCTCTGCTAAGAAATGAAGGGAGGTCATCTCTCAGATGGGGAAGTTTGTCTTCTTTGTGATTCGCTCTCTGAATAAGTGAAAGATCACAGCCACATCCATGGTCTTTGTGGCCCACCTCTCCACACAACAAAAGAAAGAAGATAAGGTCATGGAAGAATACTCAAATATCTTCTCCTCACCTACCGGGGTACCTCTGCACTGTCAGGTCAAGCACCCCATCGATTTGACCCCTGACGCACCGCTGCCCAATGGGCCAGTCTATCGTCGCTCTCTGTTAGAGAATGAGGAGATCAAGTGGCACATCCATCCCAACTCATCACCTTGAGGGAGCCTAATCATGCTGGTACGGAAGAAAGATGGAACCTGATGAATCTGCATTGATTACTGGGCTCTGAATAAAATCACAGTCAAAAAATGGTACTCGATTCCCCGAATAGACAACCTCCTTGATCAACTCACAAGGGCCAAATACTTCAGTAAGATTGATCTAAATCCTGGCTACCACCAGGTCCCGATAGAACAAACAAATGTATGGAAAACCACCTTCAAGTTAAAGGAAGGCCTTTTTGAATGGTTAGTCATTCCCTTTGGTTTGAAAAATGATCCAACCACTTTCATGAGGATGATGGACGATATCCTGCGATCATTCACCAATAATTTTGTAGTGGTGTATCTGGATGGCATTTTCATTTACAACAAGACTTGGGCCGAACACTTGCAGCATATTCAGCAGGTTCTGCACACCCTGCGGTAGCACAAAATATATGCCAACTTGGAAAAATGATCCTTCGGCATGGACAAGGTCCATTACCTCGGCTACATCATTGATAAGCATGGAGTACATGTGGATCCAACAAGAATCCAAGTCATTCGTGACTGGCCAACCCCAACCACACTCACTAAGCTTTAGAGCTTCTTGGGC
This sequence comes from Picea glauca, assembly GCA_000966675.3. Classification (NCBI taxonomy): domain Eukaryota; kingdom Viridiplantae; phylum Streptophyta; class Pinopsida; order Pinales; family Pinaceae; genus Picea; species Picea glauca. The sequence goes on from JZKD02S1628876.1 coordinate 66,482, forward strand.
CTTGCCAATTTTTACCGTAGGTTCATGTTGGGATTCTCCCATATTGCATGGATCCTCAGCCAAATAACCAGGGGTGGTGGTAAGGAAAATTTTTCATGGGGTCGGTCCCAACAATAAGCGTTCGATGATTTGAAGCAGTGCTTGTGCTCAGCCCCAATACTTTCACTACCAGACCTACAAAAACCCTTTGAGATTGAGACAGATGCTTTAGACTATGTGGTGGGTGTTGTTCTCACTCAGCATGACCACCACGTGGCCTATCATAGAGAGACACTATCAGATGTTGTCTGTAAGTACCCTACTTATGACAAAGAAATGTACTCCATTGTGCAAGCCTTCCACCAGTGGAGACATTACATTCTTGGGAAGGAGACAGTCATCCACACTGATCATAAGCCACTGCAGTTCATGCAGACACAAGGAAAATTACAGAATGATCGCCATAAAAAGTGGTCCACATACTTGCATCAATTACACGTCAACATCAAGTATAAAACAAGAATCACGAATTGCGTTGTTGATTGCCTCAACAAACCGCTAGTCGCGGCACTCACCACTGTGCTAGACTCTTGCGACCATGATACCTCTGGATGGCCCCAACTCTATGAGACAGACCCGACCTTGACCACCACCTACCAAATGTTGGGTGCAAACGCAGTTGTCGATAATTTCCATCTTCAAGATGGGTTGTTGTGTCGTCTGGGACATATACTTGTTCCATCAAGTGAGTGAGCAACGCTGATCTGGGAATCCCACTACAGTCAGGTGGCAGGACACTTCGGCGTCGAAAATATAGTGGCGATTCTACAAAAACATTTCTACTGGCCAAAACTTCGACAAGAGATCAACAAGTATATCAGGTCCTTCACTGCCTGCACTATTGCCAAACCGACCACTAAGAAATAGGGCCCCTACACCCCCTCTTCCTACTCTTGACAGGCCATGGGAATCCATCTCAATGGACTACATGTCGGGCCTCCTGTCCACCAAGCGGGGAAATGACTGTGTTTTTGTGGTTGTTGATCGCTTTTCTAAGATGGCGATTCTAGTTGCTTGCAAGAAGAACATCACAACAGAGGCCATTGCCAAGCTCTTCTTTGAACGAGTTTGGATATATTTTGGAATCCCACAAACCATTGTCTCAGATCGGGACAGTTAATTTCTCAACACATTCTAGTCAAGCCTCTGGTCACTGCTGGACACCAAGCTCACCAAATCCACGGCCTTCCACCCCTAGATAGATGGCCAAATCGAGGTCGTAAATCGAATGATTGTGCATATCCTTCACATATATAATTCAAAGCACCCTCACACATGGGATGAGAGCCTTCCCTATGTCCAACATAGCTACAAATGAGCCCTTCATAGCTCAACTGGCCACAACCCCTTTCAGGTGGGGTTGGGATTATAACCATTGGGTCCCATAGATGTTACGCTTTCCCTTGCGGTCACCTCGATTTACTCATCTCCTACTCCAACTGAAGATGAAAAAGCCACCTGGTTCATTGAACGGATCCAACACATCTACCAACATGTTCAAGATATCCTACAGAAGTCCAATGACAAGTACAAGCAGTGCCATGATCAACATTGGGTGCAACATATGTTTCAGGGGGGCGACAAAGTTTGGTTTCACTTGTAGCAAGAATGCATTACATGACCCCATTGGAAGCTTCGCCCACTCCATTATGGGCCGTACACCATCATCAAGGCCGTGGGGGATAATGCTTTTGAGCTCAACATTCTTCCTTTCCTTGGCCCACACCCAATGTTCAATGTGGATCTCCTTCACCCTTATTTCCCACCATTATTGGACACCTCAGATGTAGTAGAACAACTAACACCAACAGAGCTCAAACCCGAAATATACAACGTGCATCCAATGATCATATTGTGGACACATAGATCACAGGCACTCGACAACAAAGGATCTAGCTTTATCGAGTCGTCAAAGCAGGGAAGCTCCTGCACCAAGGCAAGTGGCTCACCTGGGGCTAAATTCAGTAGAAATTTCCTCATCTGATGAGGGAAATCAACGCAATGGAGACCATTGCTTCCTAATGATGGAGGATTGATACAGGTGGATATCAGTGGCCACCCACCTTTTCCAATTGGATCAAAACATTTTTTTGGCAATTTTGGCAATTTACTATTTTTAGCAGTTTTAACTTCCGGGGCCATTTTGAGGGCGTAAATGAAGGTTTTTTGGGATTGAGCTTCTCAATGATCATGAAAGGAATCATTGAGCCCCCAAAATGAATCTCCTCGATGATACCTTTCCAACGGGATATCATACACCTAAAACGAAGATCGTATGCAAAAGTTATGACCCCGGGAAGTTGACGTACTAACATACCTAGACGGGGCCCACATGACTTTTGGCGCTTCATTTCCTAGGGTTAGGTTTTTGGATGTCTAGGGTTTTTGGAATTCCTGTTTATTGTAAAAATTCCTTCAGAGCCTCATTGTAATGATCTTCTTGCGAATGAGCGCAACCATCACATCTCTTCTCAGAGATAAGCCGCCACCATTCCAACAAGCTTGTTTCCATTGCATTTTACAGTTTCAGCTTATTTCCTTATTGAATATAAAACCAATTTTATTGTATCTCTGTTATTTTGTGTTAAGAACTTGTTAATAATCTGTAGTCATTTCGTTCTGCTCATAAAATCCGGATCAAGAGATCTCCATTTTCTCCACTCTTTCTTTTCTTCTACACCATTTCTCATAACTTTATGCTTAAATCTCTGAATTGGGCACAAGGCTGAGTTCTTGAGTGTTCTTATTGCATTCTTCAAAAAAAAATTCTTATATGATCATGGAGTATTTACATCCATATACATGACTGTCAAAGATTTTGTAATGAATCTAACCCTTTTTTATGAATGAAACTCCACAAATAATTGCTTCGGGGTTGATTTCGATTGTATCTTGTAACTTTGAGTCTTAAGTATGATATATTTGAAATTGATCTATCAAATTGTCTTTTGATATGATAGTAGTACTCTTTTAAAATTCTTTGAGATGATCAAATTATTCTCTCCTATTTCTTGTGAAGACGATATGGATGTATCTGCATATGATTAAGAAGATTGTGTATATGATGTTGGTCACACATACGTTCTGATGTTGAAGCCATCCTTCAATCTTTTCTTATTGTAAAGAGATTTCTTGCTGCACATAAATATTATATCAAGTTATTGAAGAATTATATCATTTCATAAATTCAAGCAATAAAGATCTAGGGTTTGTTGCCTAAGCATTCTCCTAATCCAAGATAAATTCAAGATATATCTTTTAGCCAAGGAGGAGTACCACCTCTCTAAAAATGCAAGGGGATTCATATCCTCGTGAGATTTCCATTTCGGTATTGACAGATTCAAACATCAACACCTTCCTCATCAAGAGAAGTGATGATCCAGATTATTTTGAGAATGACATGAAGACAAAAATATAATCGAGATATAACAATGAAATACACAAAAATATAGAATAGAACACAAAAATACAGTGAAACCCAACTTCTATTACTGAATAAGATAAATTTTTTTTATAGAACACAAACTAGAAGAATGGGATAGCCTATCTCTGAAAGGAAATAGATGTTGGCTATGCTTCATTTGCAACAAGCTTTACATCACACTCCATTGCATGCTTAAAGGGCCTCCTTCACCTCAATTATATATGAGAGAGTGAGAGGAGAACAATTCCCATGATGCATGTGGGATAAATTGGACTAATTTTATAAAATTCCATAGGCATGTAAAACACTAGGAATTCCTGGGTGGTCACCCATCCTAGTACTACTCTAGCCTGAGCACGCTTAACTGTGGAGATAGAAAAAAAATGTAGAACACAAACTGGCAGAATGGGGTAGCCTATCTCTGAAAGGAAAGAGATGTTGGCTATGCTTCATTTGCAACAAGATTTACATCACACTCCATTGCAGGCTTAAAGAGCCTCCTTCACCTCAATTATATATGAGAGAGTGAGCGGAAAACAATTCCCATGATGCATGTGGGATAAATTAGACTAAGTTTATAAAATGCCACATGCATGTAAAACACTAGGAATTATTGGGTGGTCACCCATCCCAGTACTACTCTAGATTGACCACGCTTAACTGCAGAGTTCTAATGGAATCTGATGCATTAACGCTATGTTGTAGGCATGTACATAAGACCACTAGGAAAACATTACATGATGTCTATAATTAACAAATGAAGATGACATTACATTCCATTCCCCGTCAAAAGGGTGAATATCATGGTTTATCAAAACCACGGGCTCAAAATGGTGATTCAGTGGAAAAGGTGGATGGCCACCGAGATCCATCTGAATCATTACTCCCCCCTTAGGAAGAAATGGTCTCCATTGCGTCAAGTTCCCTTGGGAGACAGGGAGAATTCTGCTAAATATGAAACTTGGTGTGTTTCTTGCCTTGTTGAAGAAGTTGTCCTACTTAGCTTGTTGAAGGATGTCATGAACATGTTGTTGTAGGGGTTAGATCCATTCAACCAATATAGCTGCATGGTCTACCTGAGTGTAGCAGGACTCTATCGGTGAAGATGCAACATGAGGAGTATGAAGGGTTCTGTTATAACCTTTCTTGACTAGGCAATGTGGAGGCACCCTCGTAGGTGCAACAAGAACATCTTGGTACTCTTCTACAATCTTGTTGATCTACTTCTGCTAGATAGAAAGGTCTTGGGATGAGGCTGCAGTGGTTGTAGTGTACTTATGTTCACCTTCTGATCGGATTGTGAAGAGGCTAAACTTTGTAGTATGAGAGATTACTTTGTGGCATTGTTTTCATGGGACAATAGTCGAAACTACATCTGGTATCTTGTATAGCTGACCCCCCAGAGTAACAATGATGCTACGAGGTAGAGACTCATAAAAAACATGATGCCTCCACATATATGGCTGGCCTAATAGAACATCACATACTTCCAATGGGGCAACATCACACAATACCTCATCCTTTAAGGGCTTGATGCCATAGGCCATGCGACACTGCTGGATGACACAAAGATCTTGACCTTGGAGAATTCACCCAATGTTGTATGGTTGCGAGTGTGGTGTTGTTGGAAAATCCAACTACTTGACAATCTCATCTAAGATGATTTTCTTTTAGCTTCTGCTATCAACAATAAAATGCAATGGGGTCCCCTTCACCCACATTTGTGAATGGAAGAGTCGCTCCCCCTCCTCAAGATCCTCTTTTGGTTGGATTTTTGTAGTTGTGATAGTAGCAGTGGGTTCTACATCAATGATCTGTATCCTTTTATTATTTTCTGAATCATGGTCCAAGTTGAGGTTCGGATCTTTGTCTTTGAGCTCGACCACCAATGAATGTATTGAGCAACATTCATCAGTGTTGTGCCAAGGGATGTTGTAGAACTCACACCACTTTTCAGTGTCTTTCTTATACTTCCTGTTACCCTTATTTTCCTACATATGGGACTGGATCTCTTGAGGTTAGCCTTCCTTGCTCTGTCCATGCTTCTCCCACTTACTCTGCTGCTTGAATTTCTGCTCAATTTTTATTTCATATCGATAAGCAACTCCCAGTGAGGAGATGTCCAAGAAATCCATCTATGTTTGGATGTACCTGTGTAGATCACTGCGGTACTTCAAAACCAGGTGCCGCTCGGAGTCTTTGATACCAAACTTTGAGTGCAAGGTATGAAAGATGTTGGTGTATGCCAACACCGTCTGGTCTATTTTCTGACATAGATTTTTCCATCTCATGTATTGGTCATCATAGTTTCTAACATGGTAAAAATCCTCCTTTAGGGAATCTACAAAGGCCACCCAAGTGGGGTCTCTCCCAAATAGTGTAGATTCATCTGTGGTGTACCTCTCCCAGTAACCTTCCCACCAAGATCAGACATGGGGAAGGGCGTTAATGAGAGTGAAGGTGATCTTTTCACTGCCGAACTTGTTTTGGACAGAGTAATAACCTTCTAGCAGATTCAACCATTTTTCTAGAGAATTTGCATCTATCCGACCTTCAAATAAGGGGATATCAAAATTGACTTGTACCTTGAAGGGTGTCACACTTGAGAAATGGTTTCTTGTTGAATATGCCTCGGTTGCCGCCATCAGTAGTCTTCGAAGAATTTGAAAGAAGTTTTCCATCATCTCGTTCCTTTGTCGCACGAGGGATTCCTTGAGAAACGTCTTGAAAGGATCTCTTGCTCTATCATCTCTCTTTTCTTCCGCCATGGGAGGTCACTTGGGCTAGTGAGAGTGGTTTTCCTCAAGAAAAACTAGCTCGAGACCCAAATATCTATACACTGACCTCGTCGAGGACCTGCTCTAAGAAATGACAAGGAGAAAACTGCTCTGATACCACTGATCCAGATTATTTTGAGAACAACATGAAGAAAAAAATATAACCGAGATATAACAATGAAATACACAAAAATATATAAGAGAATACAATTACTACTCTATCCTGAGCACACTTAACTATGAAGTTCTAATGGGATCCGATGCATTAACGCTATGTTGTAGGCATGTACATAAGACCACTAGGAAATCATTACATGATGTCTGTAATTAACAAATGAATATGACATTACATTCCATTCCCCGTCAAAAGGGTGAATATCATGGTTTATCAAAACCACAAGCTCAAAATGTTGATTCAGTGGAAAAGGTGGATGGTCACCGAGATCCATATTGATCAAGTGAATTCCTTGATTTAACAATCTAGGATACCATTATGCTTTTCCAACCAATCCATACCAATTAAACAATCATATGAACCCAAAGGCATGATGTTCAAATCTACCTTTATGTTGAGTCCATTCATGTACATTGGACAATTCTTAACTAACTCAGTAATCCTTCTCTTATCTCTTGTGGCTAGCTAAACCAACCAATATTTCTCATGTTTTCTTCTTTGCAAATGAAATATTTCAAAAAGATTAGGATTTATGTAACTATGGCTAGCTCCATAATCAATTAAAATGCCTATAGGTTGGTTATCGTGTTTACCTTCTACTTCAATCATGGGAGAGTGGTACTTTTATTGCTTGTTATCCAAGGCTACATAAATCCTTGGCATGATTCTTCTCATGTCCTCAACTGTACCATCCTCCTGAATATTTTGAATAGTCCTCATCTTTTCTGCTTTGTGAGAGCAATCCTTATACGAGTGGTCTCCATCACATCTTCAACATTTTATGGGATGATGTCTTGGCCTTTTCCCAAATGAACCTGTCATCTTGGGCTCATTCTGTGCTGGCTTCCCTTACTGATATGCTTGAGAGCTATTTCTATAAAATGGTGGCTTAAAATATTTCTTTATTTGTTCCATCTTGCCTTTCTTTTTGTCATCCCGAGATTTTTGGAAAGCTAGTATTTCTCTATTATGCTCATAAAGGTACTTTCCTTTCCTTATGGTCTCTTCCAATGTCTTGGGATCATCATAATGTATCTTATCATTGTAGAAAGAAGGTATCCCACTTCGAAATATTTGAATTTTAACCTTCTCATCTTTATGAAGCCAACATACTTCAGTAATTCAAAGAACCTCATCTAATAATCCATTGTCATGCTTCCAAGCCAGAGTTCAAAGAACTCTTTCATCTTATTATCATAATAATGATCTAACAAGTATCCCTACTGGAAATATCCCTTAAATTTCCTCCATGAGGTCATCTTCTCATCAACGTGGTTAACCTTCTTGAGATGATCCCACCACATGGCTACTTTTCCTTGAAGGTGGTAGGATGCCATTTTGGCTTCTACATTTGATGAGTAGTCATACAATTGTGAATATTTCCTCATTACCAAAAACTAGGCTTCAACCTCTTCTCCTTTTCTATTTTCTCCATCAAAATTTGGTGGCTTGAGCTTCTTGAGCTCTCCTTGCAAAATATCTGAATCAAGCCTTCTCCTCTGCTTTCTGACAGGGGACACACTTGGGTTGCTCTTTGGCCCTAAACATGCATGTTCTCTTCTAGTCAATTTTCATGGTGAATGATGATGTCTTCTCACACTCCTTGATGTCATATATTCCATATGATCATCCCTCCAATCATGAGATTTGGATGATGCCACTAGCTCAGTACTAGATGCTTGTTTTGTGCTAGAATCCCTATTGACTTGTATTTGCATCATATTCAAACTTTGTAGCAACTCCTTCTGATCCCTTATCATCCTTTCATTGTCTTCCCTATAGCTCCACACTTCTTTCTGCAAGCTTCTCATAGTTTCATCCATCTCCACAATCTCCAACCCACTTCTTCTTCCATTGGACTTAGTCTCTGCATTTCCCATGTTGACATGTAGACCTATGAACTCTTCCTCATGGATATAAGACCCTTGGGAATCCTCCATATATATAGTTCTCATATAGGAACTAGATATGATTTCCTATACCTCTAATTCTGCAATAAATGTGCATGCAACGATCATTGTTAGAGTTATGCATAATGTAAAATATTTCACAATTAGATTACGGGTCATGCTTCAACTAAATTTTTAAGACATATGGATGCATTGGAATCCAATTATGATTGTTTATATACATTCTCCTCTAAATTATATTTCCAACAACTGTACACATGCCTCATTATGATCTAAAGTTTGTAATTTCTTTTAATTCAACTGTGCTCTGTTTTCACTGTTGCAATTTATCCGAGAGGCCATTTTCTACCACCTATAGAATAAAATCGACCATGAATTAGGAAAACTTTTATATCTGGCACATACAAAATTTATGATTTTGAACATACAAAAACTATCATATTTGTAATCTTATACTACAATCAAAGTTTGTATAAATATGAAATTGACGACTTTGTGCTTTTGCACTTTCCCCAAACAAATTTTTAGCCCAAATTGGCTATCTCCCAAAGGGAGAAAAATTGGGAAAAATGCCTGAAGAAAAATTTGTATAGATTGATGTGCAGGTAAAATGTCAACTATATA